>JAQQPU010018214.1:0-11757 GCA_029168905.1 Artemia sp. Kazakhstan ARC1039
TCTATAAAAACCTTATATGCCCCCAGATCATAACTTAAAACCCTTGCCCTAAAGGTCGTGGGGGAGTGTCCGCCTCAAAAACATATTTTCTATTTGGAAATGAACTACACTGAACAAAATGGATATCTCAAAATTTGATTGGATGTGTCTGGGGGAATGATGGGTGTAGGGGGGGGGGGGCTAGTTGCCCTCCAATCACTTTCGACTATTAAAAAGGGTACTAGCCCTTCGAATTTCCAATCGAAGGAGCATGTTTTGAAGTTTCTACGACAGCGCTTTCTATAAAAACCTTTTATGTTCCCATGGTATAACTTAAAACCCTTGTCCTGAGGGTTGTATCCTCCTCAAAATATATTTTCTATCTGGAAATTAACTACGCTGAACAAAATCGCTATCTCAAAATTTTGATTGGATGTGTTTGGGGGAATGATGGGCGTGGGGGGGGGGAGCTAGTTGCCCTCCATTCACTTTCGACTATTAAAAAGGGCACTAGAACTCTCAATTTCCAAGCGAATGAGGCCCTTTTGAAGTTTCTACGAGGGCCCTTTTCATATGAAGTGCCCTGCTCTAAAGGAAAAAATAATAAATAGTACATTGTGCCAACATCGTTCTTATATGCCGTCAGGGCATAACTTAAAACCCTTGCCCCGAGGGTTGTGGGGGAGTGTCCTCCTCAAAAACATATTTTCTATCTAGAAATCAACTACGCTTAACAAAATGGCTTTCTCAAAATTTTGATTGGTTTTGTTTGGGGGAATGATGGGTTTTGGGCCCTCCGATCACTTTCGCCTATTAAAAAGGGAACTAGCCGCTCCAATTTCCAATCGAATGAGCCTTTTTTGAAGTTTCTACGACAACTCCTTCGATACGAAGTGCCCGGGTATGGAGCAAAAAAACACATTGTGCCCACATCGTTCTTTACTTAGACAGCGCTAGCGCGCTGTGTATGATCTTAGAAGTGGGTTACGGTATTAAGTTGAAACTTTCAGGGTATGATGAGAGGGATGTTAAACTGACCAAAAGACAACAAGTGCATACTACTACTGCTAATAGTACTAATGCTACTGTTACTATTATTTCCAATACTACAACTACTGTTACTACTAATACTAATAATCCCACTGCCACTACTGTGACTGATATTACCACTAAGGGCTAAGGCTAAGGGTATAGAGGTGAAAAATTCAAGGAATATTGAGGGATGAGTTGAACTCAAAATGCGCTAAATGGTTGTAGGTTGTCAAAAGGGTCTATCAGCGATTTCTTAGGGACGGCATGAAGTATGAGGTTGAAACTTACAGGGATTGTTGTGGGGGATGTTAAACAAACCAAAATGCAATATTTGCATGCTAATGCTACCGCTACTACTAAAGCTATTCTACTACTGAAGCTAAGGATATTAAGGTGGAGTTTTCTGGGAATGTTTAGGGGCTGTTGAACTAAAGCAAGAAACACTATGAGCATGTAGATTATCAAAAGGATGTACCAGCAATATCTCAGTAATAGCTTATAGCATTAAGTTGAAACTTTCAGGGTATGTCAGGGGGCCAGAACATAATTGGTCCTCTTGTCTTCATAATCTGGCTTTCTAAAGACCAGAAGATAATCTGCACTCTACTGAAAACAAAATACATTTACAATTTTTCTCTTTTATAACTTTAATAAAACTAAAAACGTTAAGACTTTCAGGAATGAACATAAGTATATATATTAAACTGTCAATTCACATTCCTTTTTTTGTCCAGTAATCTTGATTATGATGGTGATTTTTTTTTCTTTTTTTTCTGATATTACGAGAAATAAGAATACACGGCTCGAATTAATGATTGTTTTCAGTAAAGTGCAGTTATGTTGTGGTCTTTAGAAGGCAGGTGGGGCGTCAGTCCTACTATATCTTAGTTTCTGTTTATTTTGAGCTTGACTCGTTTATTCATTGTAATTTCTATTCTTTTTGGGATTCATTTATTTATTTATTGGTCGTTTATGATAGTTTTACGCTTGAAAAATAATTTTACTTTATACCTGCTTATCTTTGTTTAATGTAGCTCTTTACTTTTCTTTGAAAATTTCTTAATTCATCAATACAAAAACCCAGGACTGGGTTCATGATTATTTTTAACGACTAATCATGGCCATATTGAGGGGGGTTTGGGGTTTGAACCTCCCCCTCCGAAATTTTTGTCTTATTCGTAAAAACGTAGCAAAAATGAATATAAACAAATTTTTGATGCGTTTTTAAAAGTTTTTTTTTAACCCCCACACCCGAAGGAAAGACTTTTGTAACCCCCCTCCCGAAAAAAAATCCTGGGTCTGGCCCTGCGACTAATACTTAAAATTTAGGACCATTCCCTAAAATATACCTGAACGATCACTAGTCAAAATAGGTAGAATAATATGTCTGCGTGAGCAAAGTAACAAAAGGGGAGAGATAGTGTTGGAGAGGCTATGGACCTGCTTTAAACTTTCCGAATCATACAGATTGAAACTTGTTCCTTAACCGTTACTTTCAATAACGTTTAATTTAACTTGTACAGGATTTGCGAAATATTTACTTAATGGGTTTTGAGTTTGAACTTTTGTGTTGCAAACTTAACCTCAAATTTTCAACCAACATAGGCTTCCATAGCTTTCGCTATGTGACCTTTCTATTCGGGAATAAGGTCCATTTACTCCATATCATTTGCAAAAAGGGCAAAACATGCAAAACTCGCATGCATATTTTATATTTCGAACAACAAAATGGGATTGGCTATTTCTGACTGAATAATGTGCAAAAAACTAACAACAACAACAAAGAAACATATATCAAACAGTTCGTGGATACGAACTGTAAGTAAGGAGTGACTCGGCCCAATAGTAACACAAATTCTAAAATCGGAATCTTGATAGCAATAGATACATAAAAAGAATTGAATTTTTAAGCTGATTTCAAATATATAAGACCCATTAAGTTTAATGCTACCCATCAAAAATTACGAGCCTGAGAAAAAATCTCTGATTTTTGAAAATTGGAGAAACATACCCCAAAAGTCTAGGAACCTTATTGAAACTTGCACCACCAGATTCAGCGTATCAGAGAACTACTGTAGAGGTTCCAAGTTCCCATCTGAAAAAAATTGAAATTTTTACCAGAAGGAAGACCATGAACGCGTGTTTATTTGTTTGTTTGTTTTCTTATTTGTTCTTCCCAGAGGTGATCATATCAAACCAACGGTCCTGATAGACCAAGAGAAGGCTCATTTGGACGGCAATTAGAATTTCTACTGTCATATTTACGTGCCTAACAAATTAGAGGATGAATGGCCCCCCTCCCGCGCCTTTTTTCTCCCCTAAGTCGTCTGATCAAAATTTTAAGATATCCATTTTGTTCAGCATAGTTGAAAGGTCAAATAATTATGCCTTTAGGGATCACACCCCCCCCCCCCCCCAGTTCCGGGTGGAAGGGCTACAAGTTATGTAATTGACCCATTGTTTACATTTAGTATTCTTCATTGGGAAAGGTAAGAAGGTAAAGAATACGGCACTAGACTTCTTAAAGTCCGAATCGGTGGTGCTTATCTCCGTCTCAAGGCCCTTCAGCCAGGAAGTGAAATGGGGATGGGGGCTAACCATCCTGTGCCTTCTACAGTGCCCCAGATTTCTCCAGGTACCCATTTAGAGCTGGGTCGACTCTGACTGAGCTTACAGAGTCACGCCACGGAGCTGGGAAGTATAAAGACATTGTTCGTGGGAGAGGGGAGTTGATTTTCTAGGGATGGATTTTCTACGTTTGGATTTTTCCTTTGGGAGGGAAGTTTCCGAGGGTGAGCTTTTAATGGGAAAACTTTAAACGGGGGAATTAGCCAGACTTCATATACGAAATTCATTTTATTTGTCTTACTTTCTCCTTGGTGACTCCATTTAAAATGCGTAGATTTTCTGGGAGAATTTTCCGGGGGAAATTTCAGCAAAGTTGGAATTCTCCAGGGGATCTTTACGCGGAGGGGGGATTTTCCTCGGAAGAAACTTTCCATTGGGGGAGGGAGGATTTCGAGACAAAAAATTTACATAGAGGGGAATCCGCCTTGACCTTAGAAACGATCAGAAATTAAATAAAAATAAGTCTTTTTTTTCAAATGAAAGTATGCTAAGGAGATTTTTTTCAGACGCAATCCTTCCCAAGAAATTTTCTGGGGGAATTTTTAGTGAAGATGGAATTCCCTTTGGAAGGATTTTACGATGGAGGAACTTTCCATGGAGGAATTTTTCCGGGTGTGGGTAGGTAAATTTCCTGAGATTATTTGAAAAACGATCAGAAATTAAGTTTTAAAAACATTTTTTTTTCTGCTGAAAGTAAGGAGCAACATTAGAACTTAAAATGAACAGCAATTGTTCCGCATATGAAAAGGGATGTCCCCTCCTCAATACGCCATTCTTTTCGATAACTTTTGACCTTTCGTCCCAATTCCTTAAGAACAACTCCTGAAACAAAAGGGCCGTTTAATTGGAATCAGAAGTTTTCTTAAAAGTATTAAGAAACTTTAGCATGAAGAAAGGGGTATTGAGGAGAGGGTATGCCTTCTCATATACGAAATAAGTTCCGTTCGTTTTAAGTTTAAATGTTGCTCCTTACTTTCAGTTGAAAAAACATGTTTTTTTATTTATCTACTCAAAAGAACTAGTATATAAACAAAACTGTCGTCCATTTATTTGACTAATGAAATATACTATTTTAGTAGATCATTTTATTATACCTAGTGGTGCATAATTGTACTTCCCTGTAACATTTGATGACTAATGATGAATAATTACTAATACGAAGCCATTTCATCATGTAGGCGTATATTTGCAAGACATATGAGAAATGATAAAAACCTTCCGATTTCTTTAATATGAAGAACAGAATGAATATCATTACCTGAAAATGATGGCTCTGATTTTTATAAAGTCATGATTTTGTATTTACTTGTGAAAGTCTAAAAAAAATGACAAATGAGGGTAGTGATTTCAGAAGGAAAGTATACTTTTCTGCATTTCACTTTTAAAAAAATCGTCAACAATTATATCATCAATTAACTTGAGTCATTAGTGACAGAAATTAACTTGTCAATAATTCAATCGTTTCTCATGTAACTAAACGTGTATGCATCAAAAATAAAGAGGAATAGAAAAGTGTTGCAAAGTTTATTAGCTAGATGCTTTTTCAAGGATTATGTCTTAGCCTGTTCGTAAGTAACCCCCCTGCAACTGATCATAAGGGATGGCTGAAAGCCTGTCAGTAGCTCTTGGAGAAGATGACAAAGCTAAGAAAGCTAGAACTGTAAAATGCTAGTCTTAAAGTAAAAAAGGATAATATGTTGAAAAGTGATTCAAAAGTAGCTGCTTTTGAAATATAGCATATTCATAAAAAATAGCTGAATCCCTTGCTTCTCACTAATTTAGCAGCAGAATTCCCCATCTACTTCGACGCCATCATTTTGGTTGTCTTTTCCCGTAGGGGGGCCTCATCCTATTAAGCTATTAAATAAAAAAAACAAGTTTTTTAAACTGAAAGTAAGGAGCGACATTAAAACTTAAAACGAACAGAAATTATTCCGTATATGAAAGGGGCTGTCCCCTCCTCAACGCATCGCTCTTTACGCTAAAGCTACTTATTGTTTTAAAAAGTAAAGTTGTGAGACAGAGTCTAACTTTAGCGTAAAGAGCGAGGCCACCTTCTGCTGCTGGGAGAAAAGCTTTTATTGACAAACTATGTAACAACGATTCAAGCATAACAGATCATGTTGGTGAGCTGAAGCAAACCCAAACTGAATGGCGTATAAACCTGAAAGAAAACAAGCGGCCGAAAAACTGAGTGTTGCTATTCTAAACGGTGATAATGCGACTTTGGACCCCAAAATGAAAACTCCTACCTTTTCTGGTATAGCTAGACTTGTACCCACAGAAATTGATGCTGATGCTCTATTAGCCGTGGTCCCGAATTGTGTTAAAGCAGAGCAAATCCGAGCAACCAGGTCCTTCAAACTGCAGTTTTCCCTTAAAAGTGATCTGCAACATGCAATGCGGAACCCGCCCTTGATAGGATACGAAAGAATTCATATTTATGAGTTTATTAATGTCCCGCGCCGGTGCTTCACCTGTTAAAACTATGGACACCTAGCGTCGAAATGTGAAAACTCTAAACGTTGCGCTAGATGCGGCGAAGAAGGGCATGCTTCAAAAAAGGAGCATCCTTGCGAAAATCCTATTCGGTGCGCGCTTTGCAAATCCGATAAGCACCCCCGTTATAGCATCCGTTGTCCCGAAGTCCTGAAAGCAATGAAGAAACCGCAATGACAAGAGCCACCATTTCATCTCTTAAAGTAATATCTTGGAATATGAACGGAAATCTGCGTGATAAGGTGCCAATTATTAAACAATTTGCCAAGGATCATGACATAGTTTGCATACAAGAACAATTCTTAAGCAAGGATAGCTTGGATTGTATCAAGTTCTCTGACAAGCATCGGTTCTTTATTAGAGAAGCGAAATCAAGCTGTAGAGGAAGGCCATCTGGAGGCATTTCTATTGTAATTAAAGATCACATCTCCGCCAAACTTGTCGAGCAGCAAGACAGTTTTATCGCAGTGGACGTCTATGGTATTGTTCTGATCTGTGTTTACCTTCCTACTAATTACAAATATGATCGATCAGAGAGAAAATTCAACCTATCCAGCGAGAAACTTGCTAAATGTGTGTTGAGAATAAAGCAGTCGGGTCATGACTATTTAATTATTGGTGACTTCAACTGCGACCTAACTGACACTGACAGCTCCAGAACACAAATAGCTTTAGGAGTCTTACCAGATGGCTTCAAGGTTGTCGATAAAGTTAAAAACTTCAGTTATTGTCATAACAGTGGCTCTGAATCTAATCTCGACCATTTTGTCACATCATTCAATGTCCAGAACGAATCTGTGTCGGTACTAATGGGTGGTACACTTAGCGATCACTTACCTATATCCTTGAGTTTCGCTTGCCCGTTCTCTGAAGTAAAAAAAAGCGCAGCTCCAAAGCTCAAAGTTGTGCAAGATTGGAAGCTCGATGATGCTGCGATCCAACAGTATCAACAAGCGTGTAATAGCATTCTTGAAAAGATCCAAGTCCCTTTCCCGCTACTGATGTAGTTGGTCAATCATGAAATATTTGTTATATCCCAATGGATGCCCCCCAATATTAAAATTGATATAAAGTTACAACTTGCGCCGTCCAATTTCATATTGAGAAAAACACTTGATGCAGCAACCGATGCTAATGTCAATCTCACTTCGGCAATACTTCATGTGCGAAAACAACAGGTTATGAGTTCTGTTGCTTTGGCAATTGAAAAACTAAGAGCCTCTGGAAATAATATCAAATTGCTCGTTCCTCACACAATCACAAATCAACGTCATATTGCCACTGGATCAAGTACCTACACCGATTCTTCATTTATCAATGGTGAAATTCCATCGAAACTCGCCTTGGTTTTTGTAAAAAGTGCCAGTGCCATAGGATCGTGGACAAGCTCGCCACATGAATTTGAATTATTTGGACTTTCCTCTCTTGTCTGTAAAGTAAACGGAATTCCTCTCTACAATTTATCCTTTGATAAATCCTATAGGACCCTATATGAGTTGACAATGCAATCCCTAGATCGAGATACTCAACTATATGAAAATGGTATTACCGATTCAATGTTCGCAAAAAGTCATGGTATCATTGTTTTGGACTTGTCTGGTACTCAAGATATAAGTATTGTCCGAACAGGTACTGTACGTTTGGAGTGTATTTTTGACAAACCATTGACAGAGAGTGTAACATTAATCTCACTCAATCAATTTGAAACCTACTGGGAAATTACCCCAGATGGTAGTGTTCTTTTAGACTGGGCACCATGAACACCAATCAAATAATCAATGTATTTAACATGGATCCTTTTATGTCCAAATACAATTCCTATTGTATACCCTCAGATTTCCTTGATTATATTCATACTGTTAACAAAACCATTATCATTGTTAATAGTAGTCCATCGACTGTGCAGACGGGTCATTGGCTATGCATCTATCAAACAGCGAAGAATATAGAATTTATTGATCCTCTTGGTCTACCATATGCATTCTACACACCACAAATCAAAAACTACCTTGAAGGAAGTGGGAAGACAATTATTCAAAATCGGATGCGAGTACAAGATATATCAACCAAAAGCTGTGGTTTTCATGCATTACTTTATTCCATTTTTCGATGTCGTGATTATACTTTCAGTGAATTTCTCAACATTTATGTACACAGTCCGCGTTTGAATGACTTTCTAGTAGAAAATACCCTCTCAGACCTGTACAGTATTGATTTCAGTGCCCTAAGAATAGTGTTTTAAAAATGTATGTGAATTTGTTTATTAGTAAAATATATATGCACTATAAAAAAGTCTATTGTCTTCATTTGTTTGGATTTCTTCTTCTTCATAGTCATTTGGATTGTCATCATCATCATCATAGTCATCGTCGTCAACAACGATTAGTGGTGGCAGATCATTTGGATTCAATTTGTACTGATCCTGTTGTGCAAAGTCAGGGTTACATTTTGCACAATATATTGTAACTTCATTTTTATTAAACTTTCTTGTGAAGTCAATGATACTATTACGATTCATATTGAAAAATTCACCTGTTTCTATCTGATTATTTGAAGTAATGTCGCACACAATATTCTCATATGAAGAATCACTTTCTGTCACAACCAAATAAAAATCGCTAGGTTTATAATCATTACTTGCATTGTCCTCACAACGATGACGCAGGAACCATACTCTCTTCATGTTTTTACAATTGAAACGTGCTCCAAATTTTTCTTCCCAATACAATTTAAAGCCGCGACGATACCAATCCCTTAGAAATAAACTGAAGTCACGTTTAGGGTTTTTTCCAATCATACCAGGGTAAGTATTTTCCCATTGGTCACACTTGTCAAAATGAAAATTGGAGCATAGATATCCATTAGGATGAGAGTCACAAGTCTCTTCAAGACAGGTATTACAGTCCTTAAATTGTACAGCATATCCTTTATGCAATTTACACGGATTGCATAGTCTACACTTTTCATTATAGTCATCAACTGTAGTACAGTTCTCACATGAAGACCAGCTGCCAAATGTATATAAGCATAGTGAACAGGTATGATACATTTTTTCGATGTTGTCCCTCTCACTGCCAAAAAGAAACTTACTGAAAATCAATAAAGAAAAATAACATTGTCTTCTAGGAGGAGGAGTAATCGAGCATCGTCACAAAAACTTATTTCCTACTGTTTTAAAGAATGAATTTCTAGGTAGTGGTTAAAAGCAGAATCACAATGTCATTTTGCTTCGTTTCAATTAATATATCAATAAATTGAGTAAATGCATTTGATTCGCAATGCATAAGCTTCATACAATAATCCAAGGATGGAGAATCAGATCCCATTATACAGTTAAGTATTTCTAGAGAAAATATTTTCCGTTGAAGAGATAATTCCAAAAAGTCATCGTCTAACACTGAACATTATTCCAATTTGACTAGATTCCGCAAGATCTTCTGTTTCTCAAATCCAATCATTCTTGATACTCCCACTACCAACTATAGACTAAAATAACAATTGCAAGTTTCTAATTTGTGCATAATCTCGATACCTATTGGACACCATCACCACCACCACCACCCACCATAGAGAGAGAGAGAGTGGAGTAAACGATCATCTAGTGTCTAATCAAAAAAAAAAACATTATAAGAAAAAACATTTTTATTGACAGGAATATAATAAAAGAATATATTTTCACTCTCTTTGCGTTAGTTGAGTCAATCCATTTTCCTCAATGTGCTTCATAATAGCATTCAATCCATGCTGTGGTCGTGATAAATACATTATATTCACTTTTGCAGCAAAGCATAATTGTTCAGCTGACTTAAATTTACTCAATGATATAACGTATCTGCCAAACATCTCATCCCACTCAAATGTTAGTCAGGAATCCTTTCCAATTTCAACTGCTACATTGGGGGCCCTTGTCTTCACAACATCACTGTCGGCTCCTTCGAGGTGTAATAGTGTGAAACTACTCATTCTCACAATATTTGAACGTTTATTTCTCCAATTTGAAATAATGTAAACTAATCAAATTCAACTTATTGACTGAGATACTAACTCGGTATCGGACTTTTTATATCCACGCTCAATGTCAGAGTGTACGAATCACCATACCATGAAAACATCACGCACTTTTAACAGAAACAACAGCACGAATTTTCATGGTGGTTGAATCCGGTCGTTGCACTGTCTGCATGTATGACGAGAGACACTCTGCTACTTATCATTATAGCTATATGGGAGGACACTCTACTACTTATCATTATAGCTATATGGGAGGACACTCTGCTACTTATCATTATAGCTATATGGGGGGGACACTCTGCTACTTATCATTAAAGCTACACTACTATTAGCTCACCTAGAGTCAACCCAGCTCCAAGTGCAAGTGGGTACCTAGAGGAAAAACATGGAAAGGTCTGATATTTTGCCCCCAACCACACATTGCACCCCCGGCCGAAGGCAGAAAATCAGGAGATCGGTATCTGCGCTACGCTGGGAATTTTCTGCACGTGAAAAAGTTAAGAAGAAAAAGGTATTTTTCACAAAACATTTTTCTTTATCGATCTACCTGGAGAAGGGTGAGTTGATTAAGCAACTTAATCAAAAACAGGTTTCATTGCTCTAATGACTCCAGAAGATCTATGAATACAATTTGGCATTTCATCCAACAACCTAAGAGATGTGAAGTTTTCAGCTACAGAAGAGGAGGGACCACCAAGAACTCGCCTCTACAATGGTTTTATCTGATTGTAGTAATTTTAAGATTTTTATCAACCCTTTACCGTCTCTCTATGATGATCCAGTGGCCTATTCGAGAAAAGTCTTCAGTACCAGTCAACCTAAAATAGAACTTTCTCGGTTTTATCAGATGGCCGGATGAAAACTTCTGGTTTGAAATTTTCAACCATGGAAATTTTATTAGTATACCTTTTATTAAATTTGCTGCCATTTTCAGGGGTGACAAGCTCTTTTTTGAAATAAGAGACATTATGCTTTAATAATTACTTCTTAATGTGTAACCTTGGAAATAGCTATTATTCCTGAACCACCTTCGGTTATTTTTTTTCTTTATCGGACAGTTTTTTTTTCAGAAAATTCTGCTTAATTTGCAGCTACTGCAGGACAGGGTTCACTCTTTTCTAGGGACGTACACGGGCATTTGCGTAAGTCCCTGCTAGAGCAGTTAACGGTCGGAAAAACGAGGTATTTTCAAAATGTAACTATTTTAAGTTTTAGAGCCGATCTCAACAAAACTGCAGATGTTTAATGCTACCTTGTGATATTCCATCTTGAAAATCATTGGTTCCCCAACTTGTAACGGATCCCCCGAAAACTCCTAACATGTCGTGCCAACCCCTTAAAGATAATACTCCAAAAATAAAACTGTATATGTACAAAAGATTGTATCAAAGTATAATGTAGTGTGCAATGATGATAATCAGATGACTGAAGGTAGGTTCTAAACAAAATTAAATAAAAAAAAAACAAGTTTTTTTAGCTGAAAGTAGGGAGCGACATTAAAACTTAAAACGAACAGAAATTATTCCGTATATGAAAGGGGCTGTCCCCTCCTCAATACCTTGCTCTTTACGCTAAAGTTTTTTATTGTTTTAAAAAATAAAGTTGTGT
>JAQQPU010018215.1:2880-17750 GCA_029168905.1 Artemia sp. Kazakhstan ARC1039
AAAGGATTAGTTACTCCAGTGAAACCCAACCTCATGATAACACGCAACCCTCGGGGTTTATGGCAAGGTAGTCGAATGTAACATCACACTTTTATCTCCTTTTTGGAAGCTAACAAACAAACGAAAACGCTTTCGTGACCTTTCTAGGAAAAACAAATTCAAATTGGGCCCTGAAGCTTCAACAATAGAGTTCCCTATATGCTCAATTACGATGGTACAATTTTCACCAAAATGACTCTTGTATGTTTGGGGTTTTCACCCTTATTCGAAAGTATAGTAAATTTTTATCGGGTTCGTAGCTTTTGTGACGTAACTTTAAACTTAATGAACTTTACCACACAAACCTTCAAAGGTAATTCTTTATTGTATTTCCGGCATCAAAACTCACATTTTTAAAGTTTCGGTTGGTATTAGTATGAGTAGCTCCTTACTTACATTTTATTGTCATTAACTATCTATTTTATATGAAAATAAAGTTAAAACGTAATTTCCGTTTAATAAAAGCCAATACTTAAAAAGTTGAAGCCCAAGGGGATCCCTAGTAGGGAAAATCAAACAGGTTACCGTTAACACATGCCGCTCGTTACTTGTAGTATTTAAACAAGAACTTCTTGACTTCCCTGATATTTCATCGCTTCCTGGCGCTCCCGCTGTTCTTTATTCTGCGAACGGCTTGTTTCAGTTCCTCGGCCTGCGGCTACTCGTATTAAAGACTCCACAAGAGTGTTTCATCTAAACCACATTGTGATGTATGACACTGTGATATCACCCGAGCAATACGTTCATTATATCATACTGAACAATAAGGTGTACAGATGTAACTCAATGCATACTCTAAACACAGATTCATTTTGGTAAGAAATTCATTTTTTGAAAGGAGACTGAAAACACAAATCAACACACAGATAGGATACAAGGGGGGAGGATTAGGGGGGGCCTAATTTTTGGGCTTCGAGCTTGAATAGCTTGACTACCAAAAAAAGAACTACCAAATATATTGACTACCAAAATATTGAAAAATATTCGACTCGTAAAGGACCTTTTATAAGACATAATAAATATAAGTACGTTTTAATTTGCAGTCCAATTCTATAAGAAGTAGAATAAAATTACTAAAATCAGACATTATTCTTGCCCCGCTTGTACTTAAATTTCTCACCTTAATTGAGAGACAACTTTGGCCTTCTGTCCTTATAAGTAGCCCCACACTTATAGGGTAAAGATGTCGGTGTTTCCAAATTTGACCTTGTAAGCAAAATTTGTTCAATATAGATATTCTGCTTAAAGGTGTTTTTTTACATTATTGAAAACAAATTTTTAAAACAAAACTTTTGGTTTTCCCGTAGAAACCACAAATAAAAATAATGGGGTTACTTTTCAAAAGGTAATATATGGCTCTTTCCGAAGAAGCAATTATAGGCCTAAGTAATCAATCGGAGCTACGGGTTTTATTTACTTTAATATTTCAATTTAGCTTAGTTGCCGAACAAAACTACTGCTTTCGAAGGTGTTTTATTTTCTCGCTATCAGCGGACTGTAGCTCCGAAGTGGTAAGGTGTGCAAGCTCAAAATTCTTCCTGGGCATCAGAGTTCTTAAACGGGGCAGAAAACTTCCAGTTAAATATGTAGAATTTCGACTTGCATTTCCGAAAAATTTTTTTTTCTCATGTTGTACACGGAGTCAAAGTTGTACTATCCTATCTGGGAGAGTGAGCTTCTCAGAACATATTATGGCGTACTCCTGCAGATTATAGATTATTCCTCTCCGAACCGTAGACTAAAATTTAGAATTTCTTTTAGATGTCTTGGAAACAATTCAGGAAAATCTTATCTCAAATGCCAAATTTTCATTTTTGTTACATTACTGGAATTTTCGATTTGATACTTCTTGTATTTTAATCGGCTAATCAAGGAGGCACACTTGTCCCTCTATAAAGAGGCGACCCACCACAATGTTAAGCGATTTCCGGTCCTAGCGGTCGCAGAGAGACAGCGGTGATCACATTTTGTAGCCCAAGCTCCAACTAAGAAATGTGCAAAATTTTACCCCCCCCCCCGACTTTATCTTCATGGGTAAAAGTGGGCCGGAAGTTTCGACCCTCCAACCACAGCCCCCCTTTAACGTTGTCAGATTGGGCTGAAATTTAGAGGTTAAGCTTTCCTAGGGCCCGGGAGCTTATCCTCGAAATTTCAGATCAATCCGATCACTCCTTCCCTGTTTTCCAAAAACCAAATATAGCCACTTAAAGTTCATTTCTCTTTTTTTATCAGCCACGCCTACAGGCCACAGTTCGCAACGGATCCGGGTGAATGAGGACTCATTCGAAGCGGAATTTGACCTGTTAGAGCCTTTTGATATTTTCAGACCGAAAAAATTATCCCCCGAATTTGCATTTACGAAAAACCTCGTTTTACTATAAGAGCCCATGTTAAATTTTCCCACCACAGCCCCCCTTTAACGTTGTCCGATTGGGCTGAAATTTAGAGGATAAGCTTTCCTGGGGCCTATTGTTTTTATTGTTTAAAAAAAAGAGTTGTGAGAAAGTCAAACTTTAGCGTGAAGAGCGAGGCGTTGAGGAGGGCACAGCCCCTTTCATATACGGAATAATTTCTGTTCGTTTTAAGTTTTAATGTCGCTCCTTACTTTCAGTTTAAAAAACTTTTTCTTTTTTTTAAAGGCTGCGAAAGCGGGGGGTATGGGAGGCGGCAGCTCCCCAACTGTACCTCCTAATCCCTGTACGTTTTAAGGTTCGAACTTTTGACTCAACCTCTTTAACTCTTTAGAAAACGTAGTTTTTTTCAAATAATACTATGAAAAGCACCCAAGACGAATGCAATCTTCTTGTTTAAGAAAATAATTTGTTCACTTAGAAATCATTCCCTAAGTTGTCATGAGAGAGAGAAAGAGAAGGATATATTTACAAAAGACACAGACCAAAAATTATTGTTACCTTCCCTAAGAAGCAAAGGGGGAGGGGGTCGAGAAAACATAATGCTTAAATATGAAAAGAAGAATTGGCCACTGACACCACTACATCATCACTGCATCCATTCTAAATTGTTCAATCTTGATGTTTATCATATTTTTGACGTTTAGTGCCATGAAAAACAAGCAAGAGGGCATGCACTACTATATATCCAAAAATGAACTGTACTCAATGAAACCCTTTCTAAAGTTGTCAACGTACATTGATTTCCTTGATACCCTCGAGGTAACATTTCTCCTAGACAAGGTAGAATTTTATTTTATAACGTGGATGGGCAGATCTTTAACTCGTTAGAACTGGGGCTTGTGTTTTTTTTTCAGAAATAAAAACCTTCTGTAACTTTCTCTATTCTGGAGTTATGAAGTTTTGGGTACGTTTTGAGATATTCGAACCTGGACTAATTCGTCCTTTTATTCGTTCCCGAGGCCCACTACCTTGCCAACAGCTCAAAAAGGTTAGAACAGTTAGAAGATCTCTTTTTGATTTGGAAGAGACTTTTGATGGTGTAATAAGTAACGAAAATCATTATTGTTTTTTTTTTGCGAAAATGAATTTCCTCGAAGTAAATATTTTCAGTTAATGATTATGCCCCAAGTAATGCTCTGAATCTAATGACCATGTGCCGAAAAATACAACCTAACGTTCTTGGACTATGCGAAACATTCAGAATTCCAGACTTCCGGGCAGATATCCCGGAGTATGTATTTTATTTAGTTCATAGAAAAGAGTTAGCACGAGGAGGATTGAGAATCATAGGCAGCACGCTAGCGCTGCCTAAGTAAAGAACGATGTGGGCACAATGTTTATTTCTTTTTTTTTTCCATACTTCGTATGGAGAAAAACTCCTTCGGCACTTCGTATCGAAGGAGTTGTGGGAGAAACTTCGAAAAGGGCTCATTCGATTGGAAATTGGAGTGGCTAGTGCCCTTTTTAATCGTCGAAAGTGATTGGAGGGCAACTAGCCCCCCCCCCCACACCCATCATTCCCCCCAACACATCCAATCAAAATTTTGATACAGCCATTTTGTTCAGCGTAGTTGATTTCCAGATAGAAAATATGTTTTGAGGAGGACACTCCCCCACAACCCTCAGGGCAAAGGTTTTAGTTATGCCCTGGGCCATATAAGTTTTTATATAAGTTTTTATAGTTTTTATAGAAGGCGTTGTCGTAGAAACTTCAAAACAGGCTCATTCGATTGGAAATTCAATGGGCTAGTGCCCTTTTTAATATTCGAAAGTGATTGGAGGGCAACTAGCCCCCCCTCACGCCCATCATTCCCCCAAACACATCCAATCAAAATTTTGAGATAGCCATTTTGTTAAGCGTAGTTGATTTCCAGATAGAAAATATGTTTTTGAGGAGGACACTCCCCCACAACCCTCTGGGCAAGGGTTTTAAGTTATGCCCTGGGGGTATATAAGGTTTTTATAGAAGACGTTGTCGTAGAAACTTCAAAAAAAGCTCATTCGATTTGAGATTCAAAGGGCTAGTGCCCTTTTAATAGTCGAGGGTGATTGGAGGGGAACTACCCCCCCCCCCTCCGAGCCCATCATTCACCCAAACACATCCAATAAAAATTTTGAGATAGGTAATTGTTCAACGTAGACTATTTCCAGATAGAAAATATGTTTTTGAGGAGGACACTCTCCCACAACCCTCAGTGCAAGGGTTATAAGTTATGCCCTTGGGGCATAACTTATAAGTTATGAGATAGGCATTTTGTTCAGCGTAGACAATTTACAGATAGAAAATATGTTTTTGGGGAGGACACTCTCCCACAACCCTCAGTGCAAGGGTTATAAGTTATGCCCTTGGGGCATATAAGGTTTATTAAAACTTTTGTCGTAGAAACTTGAAAAAGGGCTCATTCGATTTGAAATTCAAAGGGCTAGTACCCTTTTTAATAGTCGAAAGTGATTAGTGATATTTTTTGTTGTTGTTGTTGTTTAGCCCAGGGCACTTCGTAACGAAGGAGTTGTCGTTGGAACTTCGAAAGGGGCTCATTCGATTAAAAATAGAAAGGGCTGATGCCCTTTTTAATAGTCGAAAGTGATTGGAGGACAACTAATCCCCCTTCCACTCCCATGCCCACCCTCCCATTTGCCCATTATGTTTAAAAACTAAATGTTGCCTTAACATTAAATCAAAATGGACTCTGATATTACTAATTCCAAATAAGGCATCTCAGCAGTATCCCAAGAACGACTGAGGGTATTATGCTCCAACTTTCGGGGCTACTTCTGCCCTTAAAGTTTAACCAAATCAAAATAGCGTAAGTTTATCCATGCTATCAAAGAAAGTAAACAGATTTTTTTGCGAATGGTATCAAGTTTTCCATTTCAGGTCAACTAGAGGAGGTATGAAACTAAATTAAACAGTACTATTTGTGTCCAGATTTTTGAAAGGGTGTATGTTGTTAAAAATTCATGAAAATTTTTCTCCGGCATACAAAAAAGAAGGCCAAACTATAAAGTCTTTAAAACAAAAAGATTTAAAGTGTTATTTTCTTTTTCCCTGAAAAGACTATGTCAATATAAAACGAACAGAAATTAATTAAAAAAACTTTTTCCGCAAAATATGTTTTTCAAAGAAAAGTAAAGAACTCCATTAAACAAAAAATGAGCAAAAATAAACAGAAAGAAAGAAAAACGAGCAAAAAATGGTTTTTTATAGGCCAAATGAAAGTACTGAAAAAAACACAACAAAGCGAATATTTCAAGAAGACAAACGCCTCTCTTCTTCATTGCGAAACGAAATAATGTATCCAAAAACAAACCTCGGAAAGTCAATGTGAAAAGAAACTAAAAACCAAAAAAAAAACAAAAATTTAAAAGATGAATAAAATCCAAAAACTAAAAGAATTAAAACCAAATACCTAACAACCATAAAAGCGAGTTATTCGCCAATATCCGCGATTTGCACAAAATCCAAAAAATTATGAACTGCCATCGACGGATACTAGCGAACAACTGAGAAAGAAAATATATCAATTCATTCACTCAAAAAACAAAACGAACCAGGTATTAAATAAGTTGGAGAACTATGTCATCTGACCATGGATTTTAATTAATGCATTTTTTGCCGACACCCTATGAGACCTAAGGGGTTGTTCACGTGTTTGATTATATGACTGGGAAAGTGGTTCAAGGTTTATTTCAGGGATTACTAAAGTATCAGCTTCTCTTTTGAGAAAACCGAAATATGACTCGGCTATTCTTAAATCACCAGAATCTCTGTTCAAAGCTAGACCTAAATGTTGGTATTTCTAAATTTCAACAGCTTCTCTGTAGTGCTGGACAATACCTTTGTCATGCAAAATTAGGCTAGCTTCATTAAACAAAATTGTATGGTCTGGTTTTTCAAAAATGTGCTCTGCAAGGGCAGAGTAAAAATTTTCCGTTTTTTTCCGCTTTTTAAGTGTATTATTAATTGAACTAGAGTGCTGAGTTAATCTATCCGTNTTGGTATATCGGAAGAACTGATCAGCGACTAACGGATAGATTAACTCAGCACTCTAGTTCAATTAATAATACATTTAAAAAGCGGAAAAAACCAGAAAATTTTGACTCTGCCCTTGCAGAGCACATTTTTGAAAAACCAAACCATACTATTTTGTTTAATCAAGCTAGCCTAATTTCGCATGACAAAGGTATTGTCCAGCACTACAGAGAAGCTGTTGAAATTTAGAAATACCAACATTTAGGTCTAGCTTTGAACAGAGATTCTGGTGATTTAAGAATAATTGAGTCATATTTCGGTTTTATTAAAAGAGAAGCCGATACTTTAGTAATCCCTAAAATAAACCTTGAACCACTTTCCCAGTCATATAATCAAACACGTGAACAACCCCTTAGGTCTCAAAGGGTGTCTGCAAGAAATGCATTAATTAAAATCCGAAGTCAGATGACATAGTTCTCCAACTTATTTAATTGCTGGTTCGTTTTGTTTTTTGAGTGAATGAATTGATTTATTTTCTTTCTCAGTTGTTCTTATGGTTGTTAGGTATTTGGTTTTAATTCTTTTAGTTTTTGGATTTTATTCATCTTTTAAATTTTTGTTTTTTTTTTACCTTTGATAGAGTTATGGAGAAAGAGGATTTGAATGAAGGATTCGTAATTTTTCACAATACCTTTACAACCATTACAAGACATGTTGTTTCATACAAAAACCAAGGAAATAAGAAACAAAAAATGCACCAGACTGCCCGTGGGTTGCCAAAAGTCGAATCAGGTACATCATTAACAAGGACAGCCTTTGGGTGGAATACCATAGTCTACAAAGTGTAGTTAGCCTGCCAATTTGTTAAATTTATTAAACTTATAAGAAATGCCTACAGTCTGTTCTGAGAAAGGCTTAAAGGGATTTATTTTATCACAAGCTAGCTGAAAGTGGAGAGGATGGAATGAAAAAGTGTAAAACAATTAAGTCAGTGTTACGACCGAGGGACCAAAGACCTGAACTACCATCCAAAACTACAGTTTATGGAAAAACAGTGATTGAACCAGCACAACTCACGAAAGAACTTCGCACCATCTTCGCCAAAGTCGGAGAAAAAAGGCCAACATAGTACTACCCCTCAATAAATTATATAAAGATTTTCTTAACCCAGTGTGCATTAAGCCGATGGCACTCATTTCTTTGCAGACGGGTGTGTTTCCATCACTCCTCAGGAAAGCAAGAATAGCACCTCTCCACACAGGTGGTCCTCGGGATGACCTGTCTGAATTTATACCGACCTCTATTCTCTCTTTGTTTTCTGAAGTCTTCGAAAAGCCTATGAAACTCCAATTTTAATATTTTGTTGAAGTGAAGGAATTCTTCAACCAACAAAGATTCAGATAAAGACCAGGCCACTCGATGGAAGATGCTCCGATGTCAATAAGCCTATTTATTAAAAAGACACTTGACCTGGGACATGTTCCGGTCGCTATTTTGCTTGACATTAAAAACCGCTCGACAGTACGAGTCAGAGGGTCTCTTTAAGTGAACTAGAGCACATTGGAGTTAGAGAAGAGGCACTGCAATGATTCCTATCTTACCTTAGTAATCGATGGGTTTACAGAAGAAAAAATACACTGAATGACACCGTTGCAAACTTCAATGTGCCACAGGGCTCAGTTCTGGGTGAACTGTTATTACTGATTCATGTGAATGACCTATGTCGTGTTCTGAACCCTGTATTTAACACTTAAAGCTGCTGCTAACTATGGTGAGATCTATAAACTTTGAGCAATGAGAGTGGTCATGATGAGCTTGCGGCTTTTGCAGATGACGCTACAGTGGCCTCCTGTGACTCCGACATGTCAGGATACCAGAGTAAACGTGAGGTTATCTCAGCAGAAACTTAAGTCTGGATGTCAATCGATTTGCAATAAATCGAAAATCACAACATCAGATTCAGCGTATCAGAGAACCCTACTGTAAAGGTTTCAGGATAATATCTACAAAAATGTGGAATTTTGTACTTTTTTGCCGGGAAGAAAGATTACGGATGCGTGTTTACTTGTTTGTTGTTTTTTTTTGTTTTTTTTCCCAGGGGTGATCGTATCGACCCAGTGGTCCTAGAATATCGTGGGAGGGCTCGTTCGAACGGAAATAAAAAGTTCTTGTGCCCTTTTTAAGAGACCAAGAAAATGGAGGGCAACTAGGCCCCCTCCCACGCTCATTGTTTCCCAAGGTCACCCGATCAAAATTTTTAGATAGCCGTTTTGTTCAGCATAGTCGAAAAATATAATAACTATGTCTTTCAAGATAACTTAATCCCCCAGAGTCCCCCGGGGGAAGGGTTGCAAGTTATGAACTTTGCCCAGTATTTACATATAGTATAGGTCATTGGGAAGTATACATACCATGGGCGTCAGCAAGAGGGGGGCAGGGGGGCATGCCCCCTAGAAATTTGGGACTATAAAGTAATTATAAAGAAACCAAAGGAAAAAGAGCAGAATAGGGAAAAAACATAGAAAAAATGTGAGTTGCGCCATTGTTGGCTGCCTGCCAATAGATTTTGACCCTTAATAAGGAAAACATGAGTTCTAATTTGTGACTGAGAGACCCGTTTCCAGTTTTCCACAAACATTTTTTCTATATGATTTGGTTGGAGTAAAAAAAAAATAAATTCTTTATAGTAATATATGGTAAGTAAATAACGATCCTTGTCAATAATGAAAGTGTAAGAGCCTAACTATTGATAACATTCAATCAAAGAATCAGATTTTTATAGTGGTCCTAAATATGTATTTGTTTATTAGTAATTAGTGCAGCTATTAGTATACAAGAAAGTTCGTTTAATTATAGAAAACACAAGGAAAACAACTTAATAAGGGGCAATTTCGCTAAAAATATGCCGTCAACTTTTGCTTGCATTGCAAGAGTACCCATGAGCTGACATATGAAGCCACTACAATCAGAAATGTTTCCCCTGAATGGAATGGTGGGATGTTTTGTATTTTCCCCCTGAACGGATACGTTCTTTGTGTTTTATTATCATTTATTTTTTCCCAGGAGTGACAGTAGAGATGGGGGTACCAGCGCGATCAGAACCACGTGGTTTATGGACTTTGTCAGTGAGAATTTGAAAAACAGGAATTTTGTCAAATTTATGGATGGTTTTATGGACTTTGTCAGTGAGAACGAAAAAACAGGAAGTTTGTCACATTTATGTCTGTTTTCATGGATGGTTATGTGTGTTGGTCGATTTATGTCTGTTTTTATGGATGGTTATGTGTGTTGATTATTTGATGGTTTTATGGATTTTGTCAGTGAGAATGGAAAAACAGGAACTTTGTCACTTCCTTCTTGTTGTTGTTCAAGCCAGATGTTATGAATTTCCGGGAAACAGTATTTCTTGTTGTTGTTTTGAGCACGCGATAGAGTCATTAGGGAGAACACATGGTTAATGGGGTCAATGTTATTGTTGTTGTTTTGGGCACGCTCTCAGCGAATGTCAAGGTCAATGTTGTTGTTGTTTCCGAGCCAACTTTCTTTTCTGGTCAGTCTAGAGTTGGCCGTCAGAGTGAAAGGATTGAAAAATGAATAAATTTGAGAAAGAGAGAATTAGATCAAATCTAGTGTTTATGGAAAAACATTTGATTTTGGATGATGATTTTCTTGAGTTATCTCCTAAACGCAGGATATTCTCTCAGGGAACACTTGACAATATAATGAAAACTGATTCTCCCCCATTGGACTATTGTATGAAACTTTTAAAATGTGATTCAAATGCTTATACTCAATTTATTGATATATTGATCACGACATGTCAGAATGATATCGTGGATATACTTTCATTGCCAATGTAGATGGCTCCTCCCTCGAAAGAGGCAAGGTCACAGAGTTACTCCTCTCCCCTTTCCTACACTTTGAATATATTGAGCGAAGAGGATCAGTTTTGTTTTAGCTGTGAGAGAGTTGACATCGGAAACCAAAATGTTCTATATATGCCCATTGTGCATGTACACTCTTGGCAGTTGGACTCAATGTGGGAATTGTACAATTATTGATGACTATAATGAAAAGTGTAAATTATGTAATCCTTGCAAATTACATAGAGGCTATGCAGTACAAATTAAAGGATGTAATTCATGTCTTGAGGAGGTGTGTGACTCAAACCCTAGCGGGCACCTATGCTCCAATTGTCACAATGATAAATGTGATCAGTGGGAGAATACTTACCCCGCCATGATTGGAAAGAATCCTAAACGTGATTTTAGTTTATTTCTACGAGATTGGTATCGTCGTGGATTTAAATTATTCTGGGAAGAGGAATCTGGTCTACGATTCAACTGTTGGGGTAACAAGACAATCTGGTTTCTACGTCATCGCTGTGATGACACTGCCTACTATGACTATAAACCAAGCGATTTTTATTTGGCAGTTACCGAATGTGATTCACCACTTGAAAACACTGTATGTGATATTGCTTCAAATAGACAGATTGAAACTCATGAATTTCATAATATGAATGCAAATAGTATCATTGACTATACAAAGAGATATGATAAGAGTGAAGTTACATTGTACTGCAGAAAATGTGACCCCGACTTTGCAGTCAATCAAGATCAATATACAGTGAATCCAAATGATTTACCTGCATTAGTGGTTCACGACAGCTGCCTATACACCGATGAAGAAATCTAAAAGTGAAGATTTAAAGACATTGTTGTATATATACATTTTATTAATAAACAAATTCACAAACATTTTTTAAGCACTTTATTCTTAGGGCACTGAAATCAATATTAAATACACTTGTAAGTATATTTTCCACTAGAAAGTCGTTCAGACGTGGATTGTCACCATAAATATGGAGAAACTGCTTGTAAGTATAGCCACGACATCGGATCACAAAATATAGTAGCGCATGGAAGCCACAGCTTTTAGTCGTTAGATCCTGCACCCTCTTTCGATTTTGAATAATAGTTTTCCTACTGCTCTCAATATAGTTGCTGATGTGAGGCGTGTAGAATGTATAGGGTAGGCCAAGAGGATCAAAAAATTCGATATTCTTCACTTTTTGAAAGATGCACAGTCAATGACCCGTCAGCACAGTCGATGGACTGCTATTAACAATAATCAAGGTATTGTTCGCGCTTTGAATTTTTCCAAGATAGTCTGAGGGTAGACAATAGGATTTGTACTGAGACATGTAGGGATCCATATTAAATACACTGATTATTTGACTGGTGTTCATGGCGCCAAGTCTAGTAGAACACTGCCTTCGGGGGTGATTTCCCAATAGGTTTCATATTGATTTAGTGAGATTAGGGCAATACTCTCAGCCAATGGGTTGGCAAATGTACACTCTAAACGTACAGTCCCCGTACGTACTATACTCATATCCTGTGTGCCAGACAAATCCAATACAATGATACCATGTGTTTTAGCAAACATATCTTCGGTTATACCATTTTCAAATAGTTGCGAATCATGATCTAGGGTTTGCATGGTCAACTCATACAATGTTCTATAGGATTTATCAAAAGATAGATTGTAGAGTGGCATACCGTTTACTTTGCACACAAGAGATGAAAGTCCAAACATCTCGCATTTATGTGGGCATTCAGTCCAGGATCCTATTGCACTACCACTCTTTACAAATACCAAAGCCAATTTTGATGGGATTTCGCCATTGATAAAGGATGAATCGGTGAAGGTACGTGACCCCATGGCAATATGACGTTGATTGGTGATTGTATGAGGAACAAGTAGTTTAATATTATTTCCATTAGCTCTCAGTTTTTCTACGGCCAAAGCAACAGAACTCATAACCTGCTGTTTGCGTACATGAAGTATTGCTGAGGTGAGGGAGAGACTTACATCGGGATTGGCAGCAAGTTCCTTTCTCAATATGAAATTAGATGGTGCAAGCGTCAATTTTATATCCACTTTAACATTGGGTGGCAGCCATTGGGGTATATTAAATATTTCATGATATATTTTTCCAACTAGATGTAATTCACTAGTTGTAGCATTTTTAAGCGCATCTGTACTATCAGTATTAGTAATATATTCATATCCATTGGAGGCGCCTCTCAATTCCTTGTATGACTTGGGTGTCATCAGCATGAATTGGATATAGCTTGCATAGTTGGAGAGATTGTTGCTTGTGCTCACCAGCGTGCCATTGATGTAGACGCTAATTTGACGAAATAAATTATGTAGTATACAATTTTCATAGGATATCCCATCAGCTCGAACTGGCATTGTATTATCGGTTTTCCGGACTTTCATTTGTAAATCTATAAATGTCGAAGACATGTCCATAAAGTAGTCTTCATTAGAATAAATTTGAAAGTGGATATTATCGGAGAGGGGTTGTAGTGGATAGAATTGTTCATAGTATCCATGCTTGACACTCACATCAACATTTTCAGCATTGAATAGATTCAATGAGGCGGTGATTGAAGGTTGAGATTCCTTATGTGGTAGGTAGGACATCTTAAGAGAAGAAATCAAGTTTCGATCTAACAATTCTCTTCCTGGGCCTTCTGGTTACACTACGTGTCGGCTTTTTCCTTCTTTTCTTTGACAAGAGGGATGTCTTTCGTTTCCGTCCTGAGTAGAGACTGATGAGTGATGCATTGTTTCTTGACCTTTTTAAACCTTTACCATTCTGTTTTAATTTCTCGCCAAGGGTTCGCGCACTGGACCTAAGATTTTCCGTAGCACTTTTTTTAAAATCCTTGCCAGAGCCCCAATCGTATAGTGTAGAGGATGCAAAATCTGTCGCAGCCGGTACAAGATATTTTCTAGCCAGTGGTAGTGAAGAGCGAAACAGCTTAGCAAACCAGCTACCAAGACCATAGCCAGACATTGACGAGCGACCCTTGTAATAGTCCATTCCATTGCCCTGTTGTCTTGGCCCAAGAGTATTAACATAGCAATCAATATCAGGACAAGTGAATACCACTTTTCTATTAGACATCTTGCTGTTGAACGATGGGTCGAAAATGACATGTAATCACAGCCAAACCTTTTGAAATTGCTATTGGATCACCCAATTCAGTTCTTAATGTTAACTGACAGAGTTCCAAATAGGAAGTGTTTACTGGAATATACTGAAGATGCTTTATATTGTAGTGATGAATATGTTCTTGATTGGTTTTTCGTTCAAGAACTCGTAGGAGGGGGACATTTGAATTACCAACCCGAGACGTTTCCACAAATGAGGCGTAGAGAAATATACAAGTGTCTGTGGAGAAGGCAGGCGGGTAGTCAGCAAAAATGAAATTTGTGTTTCCGGCACTTTTACCATTGATTATATTGAGCTTAAAGCCAAGAACATCCTTTAGGTTATCATTGAGAATAACCTTTTCACTGGCAATAGGTGAACTAATGTAGATCTTGCCCTCCTCCTTTGAATAGTTGAAATGAAAAGCTCCTTTTTTACGAGCGGAAATTCTTTTATTAATAGAACGACATAAATCATTCATACAGGTGAGTTCCTCGTAGGGTAATTCAATATATGGATAATCCAACCAATTGATTTTTTGAATTTGTTCTTGATCACCTGGTGGTGGTGGCCAATCATAGGGTCTGATTTTTATTTCATATTTACGATCCTTTCTCAGGATGTCATAAGTATTTTTGAGAATACAGTCGACAAGAGCCACTTCATACTTTCCGTCGAATTTGATGGTGGGGGAGAGTTTTGTCCAAAAATCACTTGTTTTATTCAAGTCATTGTAGAGAGGATCAGAAACATTGGACATGAAAGTCACATAGAAATCATTGGGCATTGTTAATATCTTCAGCACTGACCCAAGAATCAAAATCCGAGTTGTATCCTAGCCAGCGAACAAGTAACTGTTTCTTGCCCCTACGAGTACGACTCTTTAATATCTTTTCAATTTGATAAATTTCACTAGTGTTTCTAACTTTTTGCAGTTCATATTCATAAAAACCACCGAGAATTTCATCATCTTTGGTATCTCGTAGCCGATAAGTTATGGGTATAGTGTCTAGGATTTTGGACACTTTAAAAAGTTCGGTGCTCCATAAATAATTCCCCTTTTCAAAAATATTGGTAGTTTTATTAATTCGAACAGTATCACCAACATTGAATTTCTTCTTCTTTTTCTTCTCATTGTCATTGGAGTATTGCTTTAGAAAAGCATCAAATGTATTCTCACTGTAGTGAACATCCCGAGGGCTAGAGTTGGACAGAGATCGATGTGGTCGATGGTTGTATATCTGCATGATTTTATCTAAATCGTGAATAAAAGCAGATGTATTTTTCAGTGTACAATATCTTGAAATTAATAGACGAATCGTTCTTATTAATCGTTCGGCCAATGCAGCCTTTATCGGACTGTGACTATGATAGAGTGTTGTATGATATTTCAAAAGAACCTTTTGCACATGAGGGTTAACGAATTCACTAC
>JAQQPU010018217.1:0-17748 GCA_029168905.1 Artemia sp. Kazakhstan ARC1039
ATTTCGTACAAGAATTCTGTCAAATGTTCCAAGTGTAAATTTTTTTTCTGGAAAGTTCACCCCCCAAAAATTTCCTTTCCCACGGAAAATTCTCCTTATGGTAACCCAATGCAGAAAATTCCCCCTGAAAAATATGTGTATACTTACCAATAACAAATACTATACGAAAGCAGCGGGCAAATTTTAGAACTTACAGCCCTTTCCGACGAGCTGTGGGGTAATGTTACCCCTAAGGGCCTAGTTATTATATTTTCCAAGTACGCTGAAGAAAATGCGTATATCAAAATTTTGATCGGACTACTTTGGGGACAAAAGGAATATAGAAGTGGGGCTAGTTGCCCTCCAATCTTCTTCGTCATTTATATAGAACACTAAACATTTTAATTTCCGTTCGAATGCACCCTCTCCCAATCTTCTAGGACAATTAGTTTGATATGATCACTCCTGGAAAAGACAAAAAAAATAATAATAATAAACACGCATCCGTGATTTTTCTTCTGCCAAAAATGAAAATTCCACATTTTTGTTTACAAGGGCTTGAAACCTCTACGGTAGGGTTCTCTGATACGCTGAATCTGATGGTATGATTTTCATTAACATGCCTTGACTTCTAGGGGGGGTTTTCCCCTTTTATGAAAATTAGACAAATTTGTTCTGGGCTCGTAGCTTTTGATGGGTAACACTAAACTTGATAAATCTTATGTATTTGGACTCGGCATAATAAGCCAATTATTTTGATGCATCTATTGATATCAATTTTATTCAGATTTTTTCGATGTTTTTCAAAACGTCGACGACAGAGAAAAAAAAAATCACAATAAAAATCAAGTTAACAGGAAATAACTTATGAAAATAAACTGAATATTTAATGTAAAATGATTTTACTTCTTGAAAATCTAAAAGTCAAGTTTGTCTACGCTGAAGACGCCTTGTTTGTCACGGCCGAAATATTCGTTTTTGTTTTTTGTTTTCATTTACTGGAAATAGTCCCGTTTGTCATATTTATATTTTTTCTGTCATGGCTGGCCAGTTCGGCTTTAGATCTTTTAAACATCCCCTTAACATTCCCTGAAAGTTTGAACTAGATTCCACCAGTCGTTCCTGAGATTTTGCAGTAACGCCCTTCTGACAAGCGACAAGCTGACCAGCATATAGTATATTTTGATTAGATTCGACCTTATGGGAAATTTTATCTTTATTACCTTTAACTTTTCTTGAGATATTGCTCGCACTATATTAATAAGCTGAATGAATATACGAATGGTTGACAACCGGGATGCACTCAGTCGTGTTGAAAACCCCCCTCATAGTTTTCTGGAAGTTTAAACTTAATACCCTTACCTATTCCTGAGATATTGCAGTCACATCTTTTTGACAACGAGAATGGATGTGGTTTCTTTTGGTTTAGTTCAACATCGTAACCATCATTATTTGAACTGCTAAAATTTTCTGAGAAGCCGTTTTTGAGTTTTTGCAGTTGCACCAAATAGACAAATGTGATGCGTATATTGTTTTAAGTTCAACATCCCCGTCAAAATTATCTATATGTTTCAACTTAATACTCTTCCAAAACTCGATAGTATTGTTTTTTTTAAATATTGAAGATACGTCTTTTTAACAACCTTGATATATATGGTATCTTTTGGTTTAGTGCAAAGTCCAATTTGAGTCTCATTGAAATTTTCAACTTTGTGATCTTAGCCATCAGTGAGATATTATGGATCAGCCCTCTTGATAACCTGGATGAAGTATGCCATTTTGACAAGCAGGAGGCAGTTAAACGTTTTGATTGAGCTTAAAAGCTCTACTTATAATAGTAGGAGTTGCACTAGCATTTGCAGTCGCAGTCACAATCACAGTAGTGGTAGCAGTACTAATAGTAGTTGTCAAAATGAAAAGTAGCGGCAGCCACAAGTCGTTGCATTTATAGTCACAAGCGGTCAAACTCGCAGTCAAAAGAAGTTGCAGTCACTGTTGGAACTAGCCATAGTCACAAGTAGCCACAGTAGCAGTCAAGTTATGTTAATTAATGCAGTCGTAAGTAGTTGCAGTTGGAGTCACAAATTGTTGCAGTCTCTTACAGTCGTGGTCACAAGTATTCGTAGTCTTAAGTAGTTGCATTCGCAAGTTGTCCTAGTTACAAGTAGTCACAGTCGTAAGCAGTCGTTGGCAGAGTCGCAAAGTAGTCGGACTTACAAGTATTTGCAAGTAGTCAGAGTTGCAGTCTCAATAACAGTAGTGACACTAGTCCTGAAAGTTTCATTTTGATACCCTTAGTCACTCCTAAGATATTGTGAATTCCCCCTAAAGCTGGCTTGGCTGCACAGACGGTTTTTTAACTTAGTTCAGTATTTCCTTCAACAGTCCCTTAAGTTTCACCTTAACTTGACTTATATGACTTAAGTCTCGTCCGTCCTCGAAGGCTGTCATGGGGCCTCTTTCTTCGTAATGGTGTGGATATGCCTTCTGTATGCCTTAAGGTTTTCTGCAAGACGAAAAAGTTTGGAAAGACGATGAGGAGTGATCCTTTGCTCCCACCTCTCTGGGGGACGACCTTAAGTTGGATCTTGGTGAGGACTGTTGATTAGATTCTAAGGCGTTCAAGGAGTTTGACGTTTTAGATTAGGTATATCAGATAGGTAAGATATGTAATATCAGCGGCGGAGAAATTTAGTTTCAAACGCCGCTAGTCGACGCTGGTCATTTACCTTCAACGTTCATATTTCACATGACTATATTGTGATAAGAATATTCGAGGTATCAAAAATACATGCCTTAAGTCGCAGAGACAAATCCTTACTTCGCCAAATGGGAATAAAGGCGAGGAACTCGCGGGGGCGAGCCGTCTATTTGTATCTTCTGAGTGGCTGTTGTCATTGGCGATTGGACTTCCAAGGTTAGGGAACTTCAACCCACTGGATACTCTCTCCGTTAAGTTCAAGGTCAGGTTTAATTGTATCTGTGACTTTTTTGAGCAGAAGTTAGCCTTGGTTATAGCCTTGGTTTTCACCCTAATACTTTTAACTCTTTCACACACACCAAGGATCAATCATTCCGACTTTCCCAACGATCAAACCTGTATGTAAAAAATTACCATATTCCGTAAATTTCAATCCTTGTCTCGGGGGCTGTGGAGGGTTTGGCGTCCCTGAAGGCATAGGTAATGGACCTTTTGATTATTTTGAACAAAATGTTTCTTTGTTTTTTTCAACTTTTTTTCAAATTATGTTTGGGAGGGAGCATCTAAATTGGGAAGGTGGGGAGGGGACTGGCTGACCTCCGATCACTTTCCAGCATACCCCTGATTATGCTGTAAAAGTATTATCTTAATAACCTCAACTGCCCCTAAGGTATACCTGATGTGTTCATAAGACAACCAGCATGCACAGTGTGCATTTGATTTTGTTCAACACCCCCTTCAACTTTCCCTGAAAATTGTCGCTATTAGAAGAAGTCACAAGTAGTAACAGTCACAAGATGTCGCAGTCACAAGTAGCCACAACCACGGTCAAAATTAGTTATAGTTGCAGCAATTTCAGCAGTAGGAATGGCTCTAAGAGTTTCAAGTTAATACGCGTCAAAATTTCCTGCAAGTAGTCTGAAGTAAAAGTTGTAGCAGTTGCAGATAACTGCAATCACAGTCACAAGTTGTCGCAGTCACAGTTGCTAGTAGTCACAGTCGTAAGTAGTCAAACCCAAAAGTAGTCACAGTTGCAAGTAGTCACCGTCGGGAGTTATCTTAGTCGCAATCGTAAGTAGTCACAGCAGCAGTCGTAAGTAGTTGCAGTTCCAGTTACAGTAGCAATTGCAGTAGTAGAGACTCTGACAGTTCAAGTTAATACCCATATCCGTACCTAGAATGTTGCAAATCCATCTTTTTGATAAATTGGAGGCTCTTTGAGTCTTTTAATTTGTTTCAACATACCCGTCCACATTCCCCAAAATTTTACCTGAATACCCTTAGGCTTTTTGGGAAAACCAAAGCTCAAAGATTCTCTTTTTTCCCAATGATAAATCATACATGAAAATATGAATAAATTGAATTATTTACATTCCTTTTTCCAGGGGCTTCTAGGGGCATGGCGTCTTCAGAGCCCCTGGGGATGCCATGCCCACAACAGCCCCGGAGAAAAGAATGTACATAATGCAATTTATGCATTATTACGCCTCCATAATAATGCCTCCTGACCAGAGCACAATTATTAGACCTCTTTCCTATTCTAAAATTTATATAAGTAATGAGGGGGCATCCAAAACAGCAAGAGGAAGGCTTTTTTTCTATGATCACTCTTTTTCTATGATCACTCTGTCATTGCTGTTATGTTCTTTTTGACAACCACCCTGCATACAGTTGGTTTTGATTATGTTCGACGTTCCCCCGTAATGTTTCTGAAAGTTTCACCTTAATGCTCTAAGCCTTTTTGGAGACTCAGGATTAGACTTGCCCCCTTTTCCCATTAACCAACTTTACTTAAAACAATCGGTAATAGGCATAACTTACAACCCTCACCTCAGGGGCTGAGGGGTTTATGTCATTCCCAAAAGCCTATTTATTTGACCTTTTGAATATTTAGAACAAGCAGGCCATTTAAGAGTGTTGATCATATTTCTTAGGGAAGAGGGTAGCTCAAAAGGTAATGGGAGGTGGGATGACTGCCTTCAAACCGCAATTGAACACCTCTTTCAACATTTCCTGAGGGCTTCAAGTTAATAATCTCAGCCGTTCTTAAGATATTGCAGATACACCTTGATGCACTTTGTGTCTTTTGATTAGTTTAACGTACCCTTACCATTCCCTAAAGTTGCACCTTCTTTATCATTAGGCTTTCCAGACACACCCACAATCGAACGTTCTTCCTTTTCCTTAATGATAAATACTGTGTGTAGAAGGAAGAAGGGGGAGGGTTGCCCTCCAATCCCTCCTCAGTATTCCTTCAACATACTCTGAAAGTTTCAGCTTAATACCGCCAATCGTTTTTAGATATTGCTGATATAAGAAGTGGAAGCCCTTGCTACACTAAAGATACACCCATACATGGCAGACAACTAGACTCCAGCCAGAGCGTCTAAAAATAATCTATGACGTTAAATCTACTCATGTTACTAAGGGAACTTAGTACCAATATCAGAGGATTTTTGTCTGGCAATGGAGGAACTATTGACACAAAATTATAACAAAAAGGTGTATTTAAATAAAAATTACATTCTTAATAATAAAATTTCAATAACAGTAGGTTTTTCGTCAGCATTGTTTAAGAATGATTAAAGATGGGGTCTGAGAAATTGATCGATACAGAAATAGGAGTAGGTTTATGTAATTTTTTATGTTCAAACAGTTCAGATTAACAAAATATCGGTAAAGAGCAACCCGCGTCCTTCAAATTGACTATTACATTCAGAACTATCTTATGTCTAAATTATTTATGACCATGGAGAAACTATTGAAACAAAAATTATAAAGAAAAGGTTTATTTCAATAAAAATTACTTTCATAATAATTTAATACCAATAACAGTGGGTTTCTCTTCTGCAACCCGCGTCCTTAAAATTGACTTTTAGATAAACTACTATGCGGGTATATTTTAATTAATTATCTAATGTATAGAGTTTGTTAAGTGATCCTCTTTGGCTTCATCTTATGATACTTGTCAATTAAAACGGGTGCACTCAAGTTCTTGATCTGAGTAAAATAGATTTCTGTGTCTGCATTCAGAGATAAACAGCTTAGTCTCAGTGAGACAAACTACTATGTAGATATATTTTAATTAATTATCTAATGTATAGAATTGGTTAATTGATCCTCTTTGGCTTTATCTTATGGTACTCGTCAATTACAGCGACCACACATTTAGAATTTGTATCACAACTTAAAAGGAAAACTACCTCTTTTCTGAAAACACAAAACAATATAGGAGTTTTGGTACTATAAAAACAAATTTTTTAAGGGCACTTTTAAGGTTTTTTTAACGAAAAATATATTCAGTTAAATAGACATCCTTTGTTGGGATGTTACCTTTTTTAGGACACTTTTAATAGTATAAAAGTAAAGCAGTTTTAGGTTGTTGCTTTGTCTTTTAATTTTCGTTTAGTTTGGCATCACTTCTGCTCTACATTTTATGTTTATTTTGTAGCTCAGTTCAAAGTCTCAATACATACGAGCTTTAGAATTTGCATAACTACTTAAAAAGAAAACTATTGCTTTACTGAAAACACAAAAAAATAGAACCAACTTCTTATCACCATGCTTTTCGAAAGACTTCTTTTTATTGACTTCAAACCGCTTTTTTACATACTGTATTCTTAAATCTTGATAATTTAGATTTGATTACACCCCCATACAAATTTGTTACCACTATAATTTTAAAAATCCTTCGTTTTATTAATTTCAAAACACTTTTTTCCGTATATATATAACTAAACTCAAATTATTCCGACTTGAGCACACCCTCATACCAGCTGCTTATCAACATTCTTTTCGAAAGGTTTCTTTTTATTAATTTCAAACCACTTTTCTTCCATACTGTGTTCCTAATCTTTTATAATGTAGATTTGAGTACACCCCATATCAATTTGTTACCACTGTAACTTTAAAAAGCCTTCCTATTATTAATTTCAAAACCCTTTTTTTCAATTTATGCTCCTAAACATTTCGAAAGGCTTTTTTTTGTTGATTTCAAAACACTTTTTTTTTCCATACTGGATTCCTGAATCTTGATAATTTATATTTGAGTAGACTCCGATAGCAATTTTTTACAACTATAATTTTCGAAAGTCTTCCTTTTATTAATTTCAAAACACTTTTTTCCGTATAACTCTCCTGAATTTAAGTTATTCACACTTGCACACACCACCATATAAACTTCTTATCAACATACTTTTCGGAAGGTTTCTTTTTATTGATTTCAAGCCACTTTTCTCCCATACTGTGCTCCTAAACCTTGATAATTTAGATTTGAGTAGACCCCCACAACAATTAGTTACAACTTTAATTTTAAAAAGGCCTTCCTTTTATTAATTTCAAAACGCTTTTTTTCATATTAGGCTCCTAAACGTAAATTATTCAGATTTGCGCACACCCTCATACCAACTTCTTATCAGCATACTTTTCAAAAGAACTCTTTTTATTGGTTTCAAACCACTTTTCTTTCATACTGTGTTCCTGAAGCTTGACAATTTAGGTTTGAGTACACCCCCGTAACAATTCGTGACGAGTTTAATTCTCAAAAGCCTTCCTTGTATTAATTTCAAAACACCTTTTTCCGTATTACGCTCCTAAACTTAAATTATTCAGATTTGCGCACACGCTCATACAAAATTCCTATCAAACTACCTTTCGAAAGGCTTCTTTTGTTGATTTCAAACCACTTTTCTTCCATAACAGAACATGAAATTTTTTTTCTTGTTTAAGAAAATTCAGAACTGAAGTGGAACTTTTTTCTCTTTGGAAAAATTTAGAATTGAACTGCAACTTTTTTTTCTTCATTGAGAAAACTCAGAAGAGAACTTGATCTTTTTTTCACTTCTTTGAGAAAACTCAGAATTAAAATAGAGCTTTTTCTCTTTTTTGTAAAAAATTCAGAAGAGAGCTCGAACTTTCTTCACTTCTTTGAAAAAACTCAGAATTAAAGTGGACCATTTTTTCCTCTTGGAGAAAAATTCAAAACCGAACCATAACTTTTTCTATCTTCTACGGAACAGTTCAGAACTGAACTTGGATTTTTTTTTCTCTTCTTTGAGAAAATTTAGAATTGTTGGAACTTTTTTCTCCTCTTTGGAAAAATTTAGAGTTGAACTGTAATATTTTTTCTTCTTTGAGAAAATTCAGAAGAGAAACGAACTTTTTTACTTCTTTGAGCAAACTCAGAATTAAAGCGGAAATTTACACCCCTATATCAATTTGTTACCAATATAGTTTTCAAAAGCCTCCCTTTAATTAATTTCAAAACACATTTTTCCGTATTAATTTCCTAAACTCAAATTATTCATATTTGCCCACACCCTCATACAAACTTCTTATCAACATACTTTCGAAAGGCTGCTTTTTATTGATTTCAAACCACTTTTCTTCCATACTGTCTTCCTTATCCTTAATAATTAAGATTTGAGTACACCCCCAAACCAATTTGTTACGATTTTTAATTTTCAAAAGCCTTCCTTTTATTAATTTCAAAACACTTTTTTCCGTATTACGCTCCTAAACTTAAAGTATTCAGATTTGCGCACACCCTCATTGATTTCAAGCCACTTTTTATTGATTTCAAGCCTCTTTTCTTCCAAAATAAAACTTGAAATTTTTTTCTCTTCTTTAATAAAATTAAGAACTGAAGTGGATTTTTACCCTTTGGAAAAAATTAGAATTGAAATCCAACTTTTTCACTTCATTGAGAAAATTCAGAACAGTACTTAAACTTTTCTTCACTACTTTGAGAAAAACTCAGAATTAAAGTTGAGATTTGTCTCTTCTTTGGGAAAAATTCAGAAGAGAACTCGAACTTTCTTCACTTCGTTGAGATAACTCAGAATTAAAGGGGTTGTTTTCCTCTTCTTGGGGAAAAATTCAGAATCATAGTGTAACCTTTTCTATCTTCTACGGAAAAAACTCAGAACAGAACTTGAAATTTTTTCTCTTCTTTGAGAAAATTCAGAAGAGAGTGAACTTCTCTTCACTTCTTTGAGAAAACACAGAATTAAAGTGGAACTTCACACCCCCATACCAATTTGTTACGATTATAATTTTCAAAAGTCTTCCTTCAACTAATTTCAAAACACATCTTTCCGTGTTACGCTGTTAAAACTAAATTAAACTTATTTGCGCAAACCCTCACATCAACTTCCTATCAATATGCTTTTCGAAAGGCTTCTTTTTATTGATTTTAAACCACTTTTCTTCCATAAAATAACATGACATTTTTTCTCTTCTTTAAGAAAATTCAGAACATCAGTGAAACTCGTTTCTCTTTCGAAAAATTTAGAATTGAACTGTAACTTTTTTCTCTTCATTAAGAAAATTCAGAAAAGAATTTGAACTTTTCTTCACTTCTTTGAGAAAACTCAGAATTAAAGTTGAACTTTATCTTTCTTGGGGAAAAATTCAGAATCGAAGCACAACTTTTTCTGTGTTCTACGGAAAATTTCAGATTTGAACGTGATTTTTTCTTCTCTTCTTTGAGAAAACTTAGAACTGAAGTGGAACTTTTTTCTCCTTTTGGAAAAATTTTGAGTTGAACTGTAACTTTTTCTCTTCTTTGAGAAAATTCAGAATAAAACGAACTTCCCTTCACTTCTTTGAGAAAACTCAGGATTAAAGTGGAACTTTACACCTCTATACCAATTTGTTACGACTGTAATTTTCAAAAGCCTTCCTTTACTTAATTTCAATTTACGTTTTTCCGTGTTACGCTCATAAACTTAAATTATTTATATATGCGCCCACCATCATACCAACTTCTTATCAACATACTTTTCGAAAGGTTTCTTTTTGTTTATTACAAACCATTTTTCTTCCATACTGTGTTCCTAAAACTTGATAATTTATATTTGAGTACATCCTTATACCATTTTGTTACTACTTTAATTTCCAAAAGCCTTCATTTAACTAATTTCAAAACACATTTTTTTCGTATCACGCTCCAAAACTTAAATTATTTAGATATGTGGACACCCTCAAACCAAATTCTTTTCAACATACTTTTCGAAACGCTTCTTTTTATTGATTTCAAACCACTTTTCTTCCATAACAGAACTTGAAATTTGTTCTCTTCTTTAAGAAAATTTAGAACTGGAGTGGAACTATTTTTCTCTTTTGAAACATTTAGAATTGAACTTCTTTGAGAAATTTCAGAAGAGAATGAACTTTTCTTCAATTCTTTGAGAAAACTCAGAATTAAAGTTGAATTTTTTCTCTTCTTTGGGAAAAATTGAGAAGCGAACTCGAAATTTTCTTCACCACTTTGAGAAATCTCCGAATTAAAGTGGAACTTTTTCTCTTCTTGGGGTAAAATTCAGAATGAAGTATAACTTATTCCATTTTCTATGGAAAAATTCAGAACAGAATTTGAAATTTTTTGTCCTCTTTAAGAAAATTTAGAACTGAAGTGGAATTTTTTCCTCTTTGGAAAAATTTAGAATTGAACTGTATTTTTTTCTCTTCTTTGAGAAAATTCCGAAGAGAACATGAACTTCTTTGAGAAAACACAGAATTAAATTGGTACTTTTTCTCTTCTTAAGGAAAAATTCAGAATCGATGTATAACTTTTTCTATTTTCTACGGGAAATCCAGAATAAAACTTGTAGATTTTTTCTCCTGTTTAAGAAAATTCTGAATTGAAGTAGAACTTCTCTTTGGAAAGATTTCGAATTGAACTGAAACTTTTTCCTCTTCTTTGAGAAAATTCAGAACAAAAGTGGTTCTGTTTCTCTTCTTGCGGCAAAATTCAGAATCGAAGAATAACTTTTTCTATCTTCGACAGAAAAATGCAGAATTAAAAGTGGAACTGTTTCTCTTCTTGAGGAAAAATTCAGAAGAGAACTTTAACTTTTCTTCACTTCATTGAGAGAACTCCGAATTAAAATGGAATGTTTTTTTCTTCTTGAGGAAAAATTCAGAATTGAAGTATAACTTTTTCTATCTTCTACGGAAAAAATCAGAATAGAACTTGAAATTTTCTTCTCTTCTTTGGGTAAAATTCGGAAGAGAACTTGTTCCTATTTTGCTCCTCCTTTGAAAAGTTTAGAATTTACTTCCATGGCCCCAAGAGATCAAAAACTATTGCCGATGATCAGCCATAGAGTACTACGGAGTCAGCCTTATTAAAAAATTCTCAGTGAGTTTTACATTTCAAAAAGTATAGAAGGCGACACCTTTTCACTACTTCAACTGCTCCCATCTTTCATCTATAGTTATTGATGGCAGCACACCCGATTAGACAAACGGGCATAGTGAGAGAGACATACAAAAAGTTAGGTTCATTTAAGATCACTTAGTTAGTTAAATGAAACTAACATTTGCCTTGAGATCACTTTTAAACACCCCTTTCAACAGTTCCTGAAAGCTTCAACTTAATTCTCTCACCCGCTCATGATGCAATTTATGTTTTTCGATTAGTTTAACGTCGTCTTAACATTCCCTAAAGTTTTACCTTATTATTGTTATGCTTTCCAGACACACCCACAATCAAACGTTCTTCCTTTTCCTTAATGATAAATACTGTTTGTAGAAGGAAGAAAGTGGAGGATTGCTCTCCAATCAATCCTCATTTTCTCCCCAACATACTCTAAAGGTTTTAATTTAATACCGTCAACCGTTTTAGATATTTCTGATATATCCTTTTCATAACCAGAATGCAACACGTGAATTTTGATTGTTTTCGTTATTCCTCTCAACAATTCCTTAACATTTCAAATAATAACCTATGCCTTTTTGGAGATCTTTGATCAAAGATGCCTCCTTTTCCTAATAAAAAAAACTTACATGCCAACAATAAGCAACTTCCATAATTTACAGCCCTTGCACAGGGAGCTGTTGGGAGCTTTGTCAACCCCCGAGGTAAACTCCACACTATTCTTAATAAAATGGCTGTCTCAAAATTTGGTCGGATCAATTTGGGCAAAAAAGACGTGAAAGAGGGGATAGTCACCCTCCAATCACTTTTGACTCTTCACAAGAGCCCTAGAGGCCTAGAGCTTTCAATCTTCAATCAAATATTCTCTCTCCAAGGCTTATATGATCACCCCTTCCATATTAAGTGGCTCTGGGGAAAAATAATGATAAAAATATAAAAACTCCTTATGGATTTTTACTATAGGTAGTTCTAGAGCATTGCCTCTGACTCAAGATAAGACGACCTTCAGACTATTTTAAACATGATGGCTATTTCAAGATTTTTATTGAAGGTCTTTATTGAAGATTTTTATTGAAGGGGAATGGCAGCTAAAATGGGCTAGGAAGAGTAGCTTGTTGCCCTCTGACTACTTTCCAACGTCCCCTTAACATGCCCTGAAAGTTTCAACTTAATCCCCTCAGCCGTTCTTACAATATTGTATGTGGACCTTTTGAATAAACAGGATGCACTTAGTGCCTTTGATTTAGTTTGAAAGGCTTCTGAACATTCCCTAAAGTTTTACCTTTACACCCTTAGCCTATTTAAACACACCCAGAATGAGATATTCCCCTTTTCTAATTATAAATCCAGCATGTAAACAATAGACAAAATGCATAATTTATAATCATTGCACCTGGGCAGCCTGGGACAGGGCATCCGCGGAAGATTAGGTTTTAGACCTTTTAACTATTTTGAAAAATTGATTTTTTCGAAATGGTGATCAGTTCTAAGTGTAGGAGCATCTAAAAATTGAAGGGTAGCTGGTTGCACTCCAATCACTCTTTAAAATCCCCTGAACATACCCTGAAAGTTTCAACTTAATACCATCAGCCGTTTCTTAGACATTGCTGATATTACCTTTTGAAAACCCACATGCACATAGTGTGTTCTGATTGTGTTAGGTGTCCTACTCAGTGTTTCCTTAAAGTTTCGGCTCAACAGCCTAAGCCTTTTTAGAAACCAGGATCAGACATGCCCCCCTTTCCAAATAAAATATCTCAGGTGTTGGGGAACTTGCGTAATTTAAAATCCTTTTCTCAGGACTCTGGGGAGTTCTATCTGCCTCTGCGGCATAGCTCTATGAGCCCTGGACTATTTTTTTTTAACAAAACTGCTATATCAAAATTGGGGTTCCCCCATCCTTAACACCTCGCTCTTTACGCTAAAGTTTCTTAGCACTTTAAAAAAGCTTCATATTGTTCTAATTAGACGAACCTTGTGCTTGAGCAGTCACTCTGAAAGAATTGGAAAATTCATACTTTAGCGTAAAGAGCAACTCCCTTAAAGAGGGAGCGACCCCCCTAATATACGTAATAATTTCTGTTCGTTTTAAGTTTTAATTTTGATCCTTAGTTTCAGTTGAAAAAACATGTTTATTAAATTTAATTTCTGATGGTTTTTGAAAACACCAAGATGTCTGGCTCCACTTCCACGGAAAAATCTCCCTCCCCACAGAATTATCCTCTAGACAATTCAATCCTGGCGAAAATTTACCCTGGATAATTACCCTTAACATCTCCACATGTAAAATTGAATCGGTAAAGAGAAAGCAAGACATATAAAGAAAATTCACATAGGAATTCTGGCAAATTTCCCCAGTGTCAAATTTCCCCTGAAAAATTAACCCCTGAAAACTTCCCTCTCTATGAAAATTTCTCCCAGTGCAAAATCCCCCAGCAAAAAATTCGTCCTTCCACCCTGAATATGTAAGCATACTATCCAATAACAAATACTATGCGTAAACAATGGGCAAATGTTATAATTTAAAGACCTTTCCCCAGGGCCTGTGGGGGTCATATTATCTCCAAAGATATAGTTATTGGGCCTTTCAACTATGCTGAACAAAATTGTTGTCTCAAAATTTTATCGGACTATTTTGTGGAAAAAAAGTGGTGGGGGAGGGGGCCTAGGTGCCCTCAAATTTTCTTAGTCACTTAAAAAGGGCACTAGACTTCTTACTTTTGTTGGAATGAGCCCTCTTCCGACGTTCTAGGCCCACTGGGTTGATACGATCACCCGTAGAAAAAAACAAACAAATAAACAAATAAATAAACATACATGAACCCGTGATCTTTCTTCTGGCAAAAATTACAAAATTCAACATTTTTGTAGATAGGAGCTTGAAACCTCTACAATAGGGTTCTTTGATACGCTAAATCTGATGGTGTAATTTTCTTTGAAATTCTATGACTTTAGGGGGTCTTTCCCCTTTTTTCGAAAATCGGACAAATGTTCTCAGGCTCGAACCTTTTGATGGGTAAGACTAAAATTATTAAACTTTATATATTTGGAATCAGAATAACAAGCCAATTCTTTTGACACATCTATTGGTATTAAAATTCCGTTTTTTAGAGTTTCGGTTACTATTGAGCCGGGTCGCTCCTTACTTATAGTTCGCTACCACGAACTGTTTGACGAGGGAAGACTAGCGATTAATTTGTACCTTCTCTTTCTCCCCCAGACATTTTTCTATATTTACCCAGATGTTCATGGGAAGTTTGAAAATGTTGGAGAAAAATTACCGTTTTAGGTATCTGGCCCCACCCCACCTACGCAATGATCGACTTGCCTTCCTAAATAATAGCTAACGCAAAATTACGCATCACTTTGTAAAAAATTTATCAAACATCAAGTGAATCAACTTGGTTAAATGAAGCTTTACGATAAGTGTCTATATCAACAGTTTATTTTATATTGGCCACTTGTTTCTTTAGGGATGAATGCGCGACCATGCGAAATTACTGCCTCTGAAACTGGTATGCACCCTTTTAATAACTTTGAATCTCAGAATTTTGAATCCATAGCAACTACACCCACTATAGGTCAAAACTATAGCTCGGTGCAATAAAATGGCAGATGACGCCACTTTGCTGTAACAAAATCTTTCTGGCTACTTGTAAAGGGCACAAGAACTTTAGTTTTTGATTAAAAAGACAATGTTCTAATTTTCTAGGATCATTGGATTCTTTGCAATAACCCTAGAAAAAAGGAAACAAGAAATCAAACAACTAAATACGCATCCGGGACCTTACTTCTCGAAACAAAAAATATACGAAATTCTACATTTTTCTAGATGGAAACTATAATAATAAAGTTCTCTGCTGTGCTGAATTGGGTTGTGTATTTTTTACTGAGATCAATTGTCCTTATTGAGCTGCTTGTCCGCTTTTTCACAAATCAGGCATATTTTCGCAGGATCCTACCTTTTAATGCGCAGCTTTAAACTTAATGAATTTTACATTTTGGAATCGCCATAAAAAGGAAATTCTTTTGAAGTATATACCCAAGTTATTACGAACAGAAATTACTACGTATGAATTACTGCGTAAAGAGTTAGGTTTTGAGGAGCAACAACCCTCCTCATATACGTAATAATTTCTGTTCGTTTTATGTTTTGTGTTGCTCCTTACTTTCAGTTGAAAAAAACTTATTTTCTTTATCTAATGAAAAGTAAAGAGCTACATGCAACCAAAGACAAGCAGAAAAAAATAGTAATTCAAGCATAAAGTAAACATAAATCACTATCAGAAAATAGATATAAACCAAGAACAAACGTAAATTAAAGTAAACAATTAAGTCAAACTTAAAAAGGAAAACAAACTACCACAAGAAGGAGTAGTCCTAACGCCCACTATGCCTTTTAAAGATCAGAACGTCATTTATGCTTTGCTAAAAACGAAACACATTTGAAATGTTTTCCCACTTATGAGGTTAATAATATAAAATGGCTCAGGCTTTCAGGAATGAGTATCAATATTAAACAGACAATCTACATTTCATCGGTTTATCCCAGTAATCCCGGCTATCATGGGATTTCTTTTTCTTTTCTTTTTTGTTGAGGAAAAGACAAATAAAAAAATTGCTCGAAAATCAAAACTGTTTTCAGTAAACCGCAAATGACATTCTGTTTAGCCTGTATCCTGTTTGCTATAGTCTAACTTTTGCTAGTTTTAAATCTAACTTGATTATTTATTATAGGCTCGGTTCATTTTGGGTTTCATTTATTTATTGATAATGATTTATCTTTGCTTTACGCTTGATATAATATTTGAATTAATTTTACCTCGTCTTAAGTTTGATGTAGCTCTTTATTTTCCTTTGAAAACTTCTTTTATGGAATAAGTTTTTTTTAAATTAATTATATATAAATAACGGACAAAGAACAGTTTAATAGTTCACTAAAATTAATACTCCATGTATCATGACTCGTTTTGAGACTCTTTTTTAGAGACTAAAGTTGGGACAAAATGTAAACGTGCTACTCGTTCAATGTACTAAGAAACTTTCATACAGAAGCGTTTAAAAAATCTGACTGGTGGAAAAATTCCGGGTATAGAATAGTAGAACTAGTTAATATACATAGGAAGTATAAATTATCTTGTGTATATACATTAGAAGTATATTATACTATTGATGAATATACTGGAAAGGATGGGTGGGTTTAGTCCCTTACAGCTGGTCAGAAGAACCCACTCTGAGTAATTGGAAAGTTTCTATCTAAGAAATAGGTTTTTTGGCATTTCAAACCTCCTCTCCCCCCTTTAGGAATATCCTCATACTAATTTTTGTGAGAATAGAGCAAAAGACAGTGGTTTGTTAAAGTAAACAATAAAATTACTTTCAAACGTTTGATTGTAAATGTGTATGAGCTTTTGCTTAAAAAATAAACTAAAAAACAGCAACAAAAAAAAGAAAAGGAGAATGAAAAGAAATAAACTAAAGAGTGATTTAAAGGGCTAAAAAAAACGGTATTAACCTTAGAAAAAGGAGGACTAACGTTTTATTCAAATCCTCCGTCGCAAAGTCTTATACCGATCTTACTGAAATCAATTAAAATTTTCATCGTACGCTGTTTGTTGAAGTGTTTAAAAAATGACTTGAATTGCTTAGCTTTGTTCTGGGCAGCGTGCTGAATTTTTGGTAGATCCCTAGTTCAACTCTAAGAAAAGCTGCATAAGTTTTTGGGTGTTTTTTTTTTAGGATTATTCCTATTGGTTTTGAATCCTTGCTTTATTTAATGTTAAATGTAGGCTACATCATTCCATTTTCTAAATATATTTTCCCTTGAATTGGTAAGATGAAAAACCGTTTTGGTTTAATGTTTTTTTTTTTCAATTAAGAAACCGTTTGTCATTTGCTACACTTTGTTAAGAGAAATTTCACATTTTTCCGATTTTATTTTATTTTTTTTTCATTTAATTATAGTCAAGAGTAGTAACCATCTATGGAATTCTATGGAAGCTATAGGAAAACATTTCTATAGAAGCTCTACACCTTTTCAAAGAGAGTGAGTATCCTCTCACATGGTCTTATACTTCTATAGAAGCTATAGCAATTACCATGTTATTCTATAGAAGCTATAGGAAGACGTTTCTACAGAAGCTCTTCACCTTTTCAAAGAGATTCAGAGCTCCCTCACATGACTTTCTGGATTTGCTCGGAGGTATAGCAATTTCAATGTTATTCGTGACCTTGTATACACCTTTTCAAAGAGCTCCCCCGAATTCCGGGCCAACCAGATATGTTTCTAGGCCAACCAGACATGGTCTTATACTTTTGTCAATTTAAACAAGTTTTTCTGACGCAATTTACTAGATTTCTAGTTCATGGTATATATATCTTTTTAGGGTAAACCCATGTTAAAAAACCAGCTCGTCTTGTTTAGCTGTTAATATATATCAATTATTTTTTGTTGTTGTCACTATTCCAGTTTCTTCTAAACCTGTATTTGCATGTGGTTACTCAACATACGATATCCTTTCTGTTTTATTCTGGACCTTGCATAACGTGTTATAAAGGACAAGTTTTTCTGACACAATTTACAGACCAGATTTCTACTTCATATATTTTTTTTGATAACTTGATAGGTGATTTGAATAAAAGGAATTCAAATATTTTGTCTATGAAATAGAAGCTAACTCAATTTGCAAAAAGGTATTCCATTTGCACAACTCTGGTCTGATTGAATTGTCGCCGACAATGAGATTTAATCACTGCTAAGCCTATTGTTATTGCGAGAGAGTTACCCAATTTACAGCTTAGTGTTAACTGACAGACTTCCAAATACGAACATTTTGAAAAGCTGACAAAAAATCGGACATTATAATCAGAACTATTTGATTAACATTTAAAAAGGGGTAATGAGATA
>JAQQPU010018218.1:7026-17746 GCA_029168905.1 Artemia sp. Kazakhstan ARC1039
AACTTGTTTTTTTAATTTGATTTCTGATCGTTTTTTTAAATAATGCTGGGAAACCCGACACTCCCTTCATGACAATGTCCCTTCCTCCCATGTAACCCTTGATCTACCCCCTCTACTACCAGAAAAAATCCCCCCTGAAAACATCTGCATACTTCCCAATAACCAATACTATATGTAAGCATTGAGTAAAGTTCATAACTTTCAGCCCTCCCCCCGGGTTTTGGGGGGATTAAGTCATCCTAAAAGACATAGTTATTATATTTTCGATCATGCTGAACAAAAGTGCTATCTCAAAATTTTGATCAGGAAAATTTTGATTGTGACTTTGGGAAAAAATGAGCATGGGAGGGCCTAGTTGCCCTCCATTTTTTGTCACTTAAAAAGGGCACTAGAACTTTTAATTTCTGTTCGAATGAGCCCTCCCACGATATTCTAGTACCACTGGGTTGATACGATCAGCCCTGGAAAAAAAATTAAATACGCATCCATGATCTTTCTTCTGGCAAAAAATACAAAATTCCACATTTTTGGTGTGATTTTCATTCAGGTTCTATAACCTTTAGGGGGTGTTTCTCCCTTTTTTCGAAAATCATGCAAATTTTCTCAGGCGTGTAACTTTTGATGGGTAGAACTAAACTTGATGAAACTTATATATTTGAAATCAGCATTAAAATCTGATTCTTTTGATGCATCTGTTGGTATCAAATTCCGTTTTTTAGAGTTTTGGTTACTATTGAGCTGGGTTGTTACCACAAACTGTTTGATTAGGACATATATTGGGATGTAATTGGGAAACTAGGAGATGTCAGCCAGGATTCTTTGACATTGCAGTTTAAGAAGGCTGTGATTTGACCTCTGTAGAGGAAGAAACCATTAAAGCAAATGTGCTATAAAAAGCAAAATTTATTTAAAATTGGGACATAGCTACAGTTTTGTCAGCCCTTGTCTTTTTTAGGAATCAAAAGTGAGTGGAGGGCAACCAGCCACCTTGCATTTTTTTTATCCTCCCCCCCCCTCTCAACACTAACACAAATTCTGTGATAACAATTTCGTTCAAATAGTTGAAAGGTTTAATAACTGCATCTGTTGATGACATGACTCCAACAGCCCCTGGGGCAAAGGTTATAGTGTTTATTATTGGGAAATGGGGGATATTTGATCATCACAGAATCTTTACAAAGGAAGGAGGGGGAAACAAAATCTCTAATAAATCCTTGAACAGAATATAGGGATTTTCTGATACAAGTTTTTACTTATTATTAAACTGTTGTCTACAACCTGCTTGTCATCACATATATCTTTATGGTCTTTTAGACATGTATCACTGGGATTTTTCTGCTGCAAGGAATGTTCAGAGAATTTTTATCTCTTAGGGGGCTTCTACAATAAATAGAACTTATTAATAGAAAAAAAGAGAAAGTCTCATCAACAGAAAATTGAATATATATTTAGTATAAATGCCTAGAATAAACAGGGAAAGGTGCCCATGTCCCTACATATGTTTATGCATGGAACTAGACTGTTATTTTCTGCTGACAAAATTAAAAACAGGCTTGTATAAATTTATAAAGGTAGAGATCATGACAAGAAGAACATCAACTTGTTGATAACAGGATCAGTCCCAATTTCAACAAATATATCAATCTGTAATGTTTTGAAGGCCCTTTAAAAATAATTTAAGCACTTTTTCTAAACATACAAAAAGTAAAAGCCTGCTGGCCAGAACTGCAACTTTTAAAACTAAAAATAAAAGTGTGGCATATTTTTTTCAAAATTTATAAGCACCCAAAGAAAGATTTCTATGTCTTGCCCATTCTACACCATAAATTTTAGTCTTAAAATATTTTATTTTTATTTTTGGTGAGACAAGGTGACAAAATAAATTTTAGTTTCTACTGAGTCATTCTTTTGCAATTGTCAAAAGAACACTAATATTTTAATGTCATGAGTCATATTGAGGTATTAATAAATAGCCAATAATAGTGAGATAGCAAGTGAAAACAAGTCCTTTTAAGGATTCAAGATCAAACCATATAGGGTTGCTATATTCTGACAAATTGTATGTTGCACAGAACTATTGCTTTGATCTAATGATTGGAATGATTAAATACTTCTCAAGACTTGGCACTTTGTATGGCACTGATTTTGTATGGCAAAGCTTCCAACTTAAACCAGTAAAAAATAATAGTTCTATATCTAGGGAAGTATCAGTGTACAAGTAATCAAACAGTATCATATTGTAACAGCCTTCAGGGCTACTTAGCCATGATATGCTAATACAATTCAAGCACCACTGTTAAAATCTACTTATTATTTTCCATTTATTTTTGTACTAAATAATGTTTTTTTAGTACCAAAATAATAAGAAAATATTCATATGCTTGTATCTGTTGTACATTTGTGAAGAACAGTTATATGGTATTGTGTGCATAAAAATATTATCTTCTTCCAGTACTAAAATAAATATTATTTAGTAGCAAAAATAAGCCAAAGATAATGGCTAATTTATTTCTGATTATTGTTTTGTGTTTGTCTGATTATCAAACTACACTTTTTTCGTTTTTCTTTGCTTATTGCAAGGGTTTTCTTATTACCAGCCCTTATTCCCAAAAAAAAATTCCAAAAAATATAATTACTCAATTAATAATTTACTCAGCATTTATTTATGCACACAATACCATATAACTGTTCTTCATAAATCAGAAAATATTATATGCTCTTGCACAATATAATGCACAAAATGTAATGCACAAAATATAATGCACAAAATGCACAAAAATTTATTTATGCATAATAGCAATACAAGCATATGAATATTTTCTTATTATTTTACCATACAGGTACAGCAAAAAAAAGCTTTCTGAGCATCTGAAAACACAGTAATCATCTCTTGTTATGACTGATAGTGAATGTTACTCCCAGGCAAGCTAACAAGGTTTTACTAGGATTTAAATGCAAAGTATGGAATTGTAGATGCCCAGAAATGTTCTTACATATAGGAATTATTTATAGTTAGTGGCCTGGGGGAAGACAGATATGCAAAAACCATGATCTTGGCCAAGTTCCTTAGTTGCTGTTTAACTCGACCAAAATGTGTATAAACAATTAGCTTTGGCTCGGCATCTTATTTTCAATCTCTGTTTTTATTTTATCTCATTTTCTTGTATTTGTCTCAATTTTTTGCTATTTCTGCTGAATATTCATAATTTTTGCAAGATAAAATATAAGTATTGAAACCTTATTTATATTCACAGTCCCATAACATTAAACCTTTCAACTGAATAATCCAAGCTGAATTTTACAGCTAGACAGCACTACCACATCCTATGCAAAACACCATTTTTCTTTTTTTTCTTGTTTCCTATTCTAATTAAAGAAAAATAGGAACTTGGCATTATATGGGTATTTCTAAAAACTTTTGGTTAATGCTAATGAAATAAAATAGGATGAATATATACTAGTTTATAAACAAATTTGGGCTACATATTTGCACATTAGGGGGGGGGGGGGAGGGGATTAAAGCATTGCATATATTGTAACCTAACCTAGGTACAGTAGAAAGGGGTAACTTTGAACAAAATCAATAACAAACATTAAGTGCTCTCTATCACACAACAGTGGAATTACTTATTCAAACTTATTACTAGATTATTGCTAGATGGCGTCTCAATTAGTTGGTAGTTCTTGAAATCAGCATCATACAAAATTTTATCTTGTTAATTTCAAGAGCATTTGAGCTGTTCAAAATTGTGAAAAAGTGCTAAAAGTAAGTTACCCTTTTTTACTTAGATAAACTAAACTAGGACTTTCATTTTGACATTTTTTCTATAGCTGAGGAGCTGAATGGTTAGGTTTTCTGGTGAAATCTCTTCCTTATTCCATATGTTCAATATGGCGGCAGTGGTCATTGTTTCCTGCAAGTATTTTGTTTTTTCAGGGTAACTTTGAACATTTATTCAAAGCTGGCCTTGTCTTTCTAAAATATGCATTTCAATATTCTGTGCTGGCCAATTGTTAAAATTTGCATTGAATTGGTGTAATAACAATAACAATTTATTTTCAACCCACTTTTAGCAAAACAAGTGGAGTAAATTACACTAAAAAGATTACACTAAAAGTGTTTGCTCTGCTGTTCAGACCTTTAGGAAACCATGGCAAATCTGTTGATCCCAGGAAAACGCAAATCAAGTTCAGCTGTTATACTTGGTTTTAACTACTGATTAAATTTTGGACCACTTCCTAATTTTTCCAGGCCTAATTTTGTTTCTTCTTTGATGGAAGTCCATTAGCAATCAATGGGAGTGGTGGGGTAAATCTTATCTACCAAAATTGAAGTTTCTGTATTACCTTGCTCTAATAGAGCTTTCACAAACAATTTGAAAGGGTTGTCTTTCACAGCTTGCTTTAAAAATTGGTGGGATTTTCCCTGTCTCTTTTGGGAAAACCTAGAATCATAAAATTATTTGAATTGTATATATTATTCCTTTGAAAATTTTGGTTTTATTTCCTTCTGGTTTCATTGTTGGTATTTTAGTCTTGGCCTTGCTTGAATTCTTCACATTTTATTGGTTTTACCAAAATATTTGCTAAAATAAAATCTTCATTGACCTTTTTAAACACACAAAACCAGAAAATGCAAGAAAGTATGTGAGTTATGATGATGAAGTGATGGAAAAGGCTCTTGAGGACATAAAGAAAGGAGACCTAACAATGAGAAAGGCTTCAGAGAAATACAGGGTTTCTTTGGGTCTCATTCTCACCAAATGAATAAAAAGCATAACGAAAAGGTGGGAAGACTGACTGCATTGTCGGAGCTTGAGGAAGAAGCCATCATCCCTCAATTGCTTACCTGTGCTGAGTGGGGGTTCCCTGTCAATTGCTTTGAGTTGAAACTCATAGTCAAAAGTTATCTTGAATCAGTTGGAAAAAGAGTAGATTGCTTTAAGAATAATGTACCTGGATGAGAATTTATTGATTCCTCCCTAGATTGACATTGTTCACAGCTTTGATTGAGAACTGTAGCCAATTACTCAAGGAAACGTGCTTCTATTTCATCTGAAATTTTGAATAACTACTATGACAATTTAGAAGTGACTATTCAGGATATGCCAGTGTTTTTGAATATTTACAATTATGATAAGACTAACTTAAACAACAGCCCTGGGAAAAAGAAATGTATTGTGAAAAGAGGTGCCAAATATCCCTCCAGAATAATGAATGAAACAAAGGGACCAATGTCCCTAATGATAAGTGGAAATACAGAAGCAAACTGCTTCCATCAGTTGTGTGCTATAAAGCTAAGGAAATGTTTAGCTCATGGCATACAGGAGGCCCTAAAGAAGCTCAGTATGCTGTATCTAAGTCTAGATGGTTTGAGAGTGAAGTTTTTGAAGAGTGGTTTATGTTGCTGGCACTCCCTCACCTGAAGAAGAGAGCAGGAGTGAAATTTTTGTTGGGTGACAACCTGTCTTCCCACATTTCTGCCAAAGCGTTGAAAGTGTGCAGAGAAAACAACATTTGCTTTGTATGCCTCCCCCCAAATGCTACAGATATACTACAACCACTGGATGTTGCTTTTTTCACTCCAATGAAAAGAGCATGGAGGAAAATACTTGATGATTACAAAATGGACAACCCAAAAAAAACCTTGGTAGAAAAGACAAATTGCCCCAGCTTTCAAAGCTACTCCTGGAAAGTCTAGCCACAAATGGAAAAGCAAATCTTAAAAATGGTTTTGCCAAGTGCTTGTCATGCTCCAGAGTCCTCCAGGACTGCCTGCTTTCAGCCCAGCAAACTCCACACAAGGTTGTGGACAATGTCAGCAAAGTTTTATTGGATGTCACGCAAGCCTGCAGATTTTAAAAAATCTGTAAGGAACATCATGCACAAATGTCTTAGCATCACACCAGGGAAAAGTATTGGAGATGCAGAGGATTCAAGTTGCAAGTCTGACACAACTAATGTCCCAACAGGATGTGAGAGTGAGTCTGAAATGGAAGTTGATGAGTTGGCAAGCACTGGGCTCTCTATAGGCCTACTGTTGAGCAGGGCAGTAGCAACAATAGGTTCAAACTATCCACCAACCTGCATGGATGGATGTTGGTTCATTGCAAAGTTCTTCATGGGCTGTATTTACAAGTATTTTGCAATTTTGGAGGTAGATGCCCCTTCCTCAGATGGTTTTCTAAATGTGGTCTGCCTGCAAAAAAAAAAAACAAGGATGGATCCTTCTACATTCCCAGAGTCAAAGACTCAATCCATCCTGACCAGGTACAGGGAGATCTTCCAGCCCCCTGACTCACTCACAGCACAAAATTTGTATTTGATCATGACTTTGGTCAGCTGATACTGCACAAAGTTGACTCTCTTTTGCCTTTTTATTTTAGAAGTAATGCTTTTCTCCCAATAAACGAGTTTTTTTTTAACTGGAAGTCTTATGCCAGAAGAGCTCATTGACTGTTCAAAGTTACCTGTTGAAGTTTTTGAGTGTTTCAAGTTAAACACCCCCAGAGGTAACTTTGAACACCATTTTTAAATAGGTGTAGCTCTAACAACATGAAGACTAGCAGTTTGGGACAGTTGCCATTCAGCACAGAATGATGGATTCCCCATATGCCAAAAACAATTTTGAGCAAATCCAAATTTAAAGAATAATTTCAAAAAATAGCCTTGATTTTTTATGATTTTTAGTTCAAAGTTACTCCTTTCCATGTACCTTTTCCCCCTAAACCCCCAAAAAAACAACAGTTTAAATATTGTATATGCAATGAAAACCACACTATACATTCCATTACTTTATAGAGGTGTCTTAAATTAACCCATCAAAAATGGGTTTTTGTGATTGGTTTCCTTGTAACTGGCCATATAATGCCCAAGAACCAAAAAATAAATAGAAAAAAAAATATGAACACAACCCCTAAATTAGAAGAGGTCCTTTCTAGATAATGGTGAAAGGACTCACCTTTCACCCTTTGAGGTAAGAAGGTTACTATTTAATCATTACATGAAAAGAGGTCTCTTTTATTACAGTGGTTGTTTTTTTTTGTATTTGCTGGGTCAATTTTGCTGTGATGTTGTTTTAAGGGGAGTTTAGGCTCTTCTTAAAGATTCCTACAAATTAGTTTTCAAATAATATTTTATTATTAATACTGATGAAAATAATATATTAATATTTATGAATGAGCTATAAATGACATTTTTTTCTCACTAGAGAGTTTTTTTAGATACATATTTTTAAACTTTTAGTTAGGCTACTAGGTCATGGACTGTTTGGCACCCCTTTAAGGGGTTAAAATGGAATTTGCTGAAGAAAAAATTGTGGAATTTGAATAGAGCTAAAAAAACATCAAATGATGCATTAAATATCTTCCTAGATAATTTTTATGACCATAGGCTATTTAAATTTACCCATAAATGCTTATCTCTTTGTTTTAAGAATTTTAGTGTTTCCTTCTGAGTTGGTCTTACTATAGACTAGTTCCAACTTCATAATATTTTATGCTTTCTTTCAAATGTGCCCCTCTCTAATCTGTACCAAACCTGACTGACAATTAATTTATAGACAGAGACATGTTAATCTAGCCCAGGTTAGAATAATGTTCATATAAGTTTACTGCAATCAAATGAAATAGCTCTATTCCTTACAGTGGCTTTAGATATGAGAAAAACTGACTCCTGGTTTGCTAGGTTTACATCTGGATCAAGCTTGATCAGAGTTTTTACTCTTGAGAAAGGCAACTTCAGAAGTTTGTCTTCAGTTTTCTTTACTTTCTGCTCAGAATGAGTAGTAATTTCGGTAACATTAATACTATGAAGTGTCTCAGAACCCCCTAGTTCTTCAGAGTAATCGCTTATTTCAATGTCGACACTTTCTTCCTCCATTATTCCGATTTCAGAACTTCTGTGAGGGTTCCCACAACCAATGTGCCGCTCTTTTAAAACCTTTTTTCAGGTTGCCAAGCGTAGATTCACAGTTTCACGCGGTTTAACATCCAAATTAATTTCGTACAAAGACTACAAAAAATAATCCTTATAAGCTCAGTGAGCTTGGAGCTAGTGAAAAACTGCTGAATGAGCGAAAAAATTATAAGAATTAAACTTTAAACAAACAAATGATTACAACAATGCGTCTCAATGAATCCACTGAGAATCCTAAAGAAATTCTTATATTAAAATTTAGATTAAGAAACTAGTGTAGTCAAGTGTGTCTACAGAATGGGGTCAGAATAGCTTCAGCCCTTTAGAAGACCAACGAACGCACGGCTTTTCAATTCACACGAATAACATTATCCCTCTCCATTGACATAAAATTCTATTAATTCTATAATAGTCAACTGATCATCCAAAACTTTGACCAAATAAAAATTATTGCAAGCATTTATATTAAATTTTACACCTTGATTCTTGAGCAGAAAAACTGAAAAAAACTTAACAAATGCTTCTAATGTTAACCAACGCTAAAACTATGACCATTTAAAATGAACAAAAATAGAAATGAACTTTTTCACAAACAAATAAAAAGTCTTTAGGGAACTCTCCAAAACACATTCCGACAGGATTAGACCGTTAAGAAAAGAGATAGTAGGGAAGAGACCGTTAAGAAAAACTAAAAATAAGCTTCAGCAGATGATCTTGCATTACCTGAAATAGCCCCCCAGCTGAATTAAGCATGAAAATGCCAAACTTGAAGTATTCAAGCGAAGATACAACAAATAAACAAAAGCTAAAAATGAAAACAGGAATTCATCATGGCTATATTACATATCATCATTGTGGATAAAGCTAAGAAGATTTGAAAAAAAATATCCTGAAAAAATGAGAGATTAAAATTCATAATCAATCCAAGCTTAGGAAGAATAGAAACCTGCAAAGACTATACTGTCATTCGCACTTTATTGAAAATTAATTAAAAAAAAGTTCCACAAAAGAAGTTTTACGTAGAAATGGAAAGAACTAAATTGAACTAAAGATGAAAAGAAATGAAGTCAATTAGTTTTTCAAGCGTAGAAATACCATAAGTCTTGGCTGACTTGGTTTAAGTCCCATCCATCCTAATAGCCACTTCTATCTCAAAACGAAGTGGAAATGGGCTTGGGTCTGCGGCAATTACGAGGAGGCTGTTAAAGTACCAAGGACACCTAAAATGAAAATTAATTCATTAAATTGGTCAAGTACAAACGTACACAGCCATATACGTCTTAAATTAGTGTCAGAAACCGATAATCCATTTTTTAAGGAGAAAGATCGCCTGTTTACATAATGTATTCCAAATTTCCAATACGAAAGTTCGTGGCCAATTTCAAAAATAAAGAACATGTGCTGTTAAACAGCAGAAAATGACCAAAAAATAAATAAATCAGCATATAGCCTTAGAGTGTGTTGTTTTCTTGTATGTTCTGGTTAAACAGAAATCGGAACCTAGTTCAGCAAAGCTCTTTTCTTTGAAAAATACTTTTAAGGAATGCTTCTTGAAAAGAGCTTGGCTAGACTAGGCCTAGTCTTGATGTTAGGCCTACTAGGATTTTTGGCATTCCAGGATCTTTTAATCATGAAACAGTGTAAAGGTAAACATTAATGATTCTAAAAGAAATTATCAATATATAGGCTACCCTATTGGTAGTTTTGCAGACCTAATGACTTCCACTGATAGCCTACCCGTCAATATATACCAAATCATATTATTGAGTTAGGACTAAAGTGAATACACCATTCGATGCCTTTTTTTATGCTGATTATGAATATAATAAGCATTTCTATTGGAAATGAATTTCAGCCCCCCCCCCTATATATGCAAATTCAGGGTTAGGTTAGGTATAGCCTATATAGAGGGGGGGGCTGAAATTCATTTCCGATAGAAATGCTTATTATATTTGTAATCAACATAAAAAAAGGCATTGAATGGTGTATTCACTTTATTTGAAACTCAATAATATGATTTGGTATGTATTGACCAGCCTACCTTATGTAGGCTAAGGTAAGACACCTAGTAGGCTGTGTGATTTGCTTGAATATTTTGATATAAATCTACCTCATAGTTACTATATAATAGTAGCATATACCTTATATGCTTTTTTTTATATTAGAAATACAAATTACTTGGGTGAGCACTGTTTGACTAGGCCTGTTAAAGTCATTGGTTCTTTATACTCTAAGCAACAAATATGTCATTTACTCTTATATACAAAGCACTATAAAATCAAAACAATAGGCAATATTGTGTTTCCTTTAAACACGGAGAATGATATAAAGTCTTCTGTATGACTTTTTAAACATCAAATTATTATAGAGAAACATGAATAAAGTTATACAGAATGCTTTTTGGTTTTCTTATTTAATATATGATCCACTAAAATGTCATACAAAAGACATTACATTACCCCACTGATACATAGAGAAAACAACAAAGTCATACAGATGGCTTTTCATAGTTCCAATTGCAGTTCAGGCAACTTGGTGGTCACATGTCAATCCTAAAACTTAGGTCAACCTACTTGAGAATTTATGTGGCCAGGAAAATTAGGCTTAGGATGCTTCTTCATCAGCAAGTTCCATAGACATTGTCTGTTGTGAGTCAGCCCAAAAATCTTAGTCATCTCTATTGTAATTCAAGTAGACTTTCCAAGTAGGCCTGTCCGCCTAGAGTCTAAGGCATTTTGACCAAGTTTTAGGATTAACATGACCACTAAGTCACCTGGACTTGCAGTCCTCAGTCAGAAAACCC
>JAQQPU010018220.1:0-13325 GCA_029168905.1 Artemia sp. Kazakhstan ARC1039
CTAAATATATAAATTTTATTAAGTTTAGTATTACTCATCAAAGGCTACAGGCCTGAGAAAATTTACTCGATTTTTTAAAGAGGGGGGAAACATCCCCTACAAGTGAAAGAATTTTAATGAAAATCACACCGTCAGAATTCAGCGTATCAGAAAACCTTATTACATAGGTTTCAAGCTCATATCTGCAAAAATATGCAACTTTGTATTTTTTGCCAGAAGAAAAATATACGAATATAGAAGTTAGTTACGTAAGTTAATTTGTAAAGACATCCATTTAGCAAAAGAAAAGTAAAATTTTTATGCAAATAAAAGCTGCATTAACTAAAAAACGATCAGAAATTAAATATAAAAAAAACAAGTTTTTTAAACTGAAAGTAAGGAGCGACATTAAAACTTAAAACGAACAGAAATTATTCCGTATATGAAAGGGGTTGTCCCCTCCTCAACGCCTCGCTCTTTACGCTAAAGTTTGACTCTGTCTCACAACTTTATTTTTTAAAACAATAAAAAACTTTAGCGTAAAGAGCGAGGCGTTGAGGAGGGGACAGCCCCTTTCATATACGGAATAATTTCTGTTCGTTTTAAGTTTTAATGTCGCTCCTGACTTTCAGTTTAAAAAACTTGTTTTTTTTATTTAATTACATTAGAATCTACGGTCAAAAAGTGTATTCAATATGCTATATCGAAGCGACTTAAAAGGCACAAATCCAACGCTAAAGAGCAAGATGTCAACGCGACGTCCGCTAAATAAGTTAATTGATGTTTTGTTTCTATGGATATTCTGTTTTTATTTTGTCATAAAGACTTTTATTCTAGGGTCTAGGCAGGGGGCCTCTCAGACACCCCAGAACATCATAGGATTGCATATTAGTGCTTATAAAGGTGTTCCAAGCATGTACCTACACCTTAGCTAACGCTTCAGTAAATTTTTTTACATACGGCCAACTTCATGACATATCTCCTAAATTCAAGACATATCTCAAAACTTTGAGATGTGTCACGTCAACCTAGCGTGCCGAACATGTTATACCCTCAACAGGGTCTTCTAGGCTCAAGGCTCTAGGCAGGCATGCCTTTCCAAAAACTAACCTGACAAGTATGTGTCCAATAAGAGAGTCATTCATACTCCTGCCATTTACCCGTGCCCCAGCCATTTAAACATTTGCCTCTCAATTACTTGGACTATCTGTCTTGGCTTTTCTCTGTCTACAATTACCCAGCCCAGTCTTGATGCAACCTATTGCCCAAAATACTTGATAAATTCAATTCAATTCAAATTCAATTCAATTCAATGCACCAAGGACGGTCGAGTGGAGGTCTTGACCGAAACATTTGTCCTTACTTTAATCACTGGCTGGAAATATCCTCGTTTTCTTCTGAAAATGTTTTGTTTTGTTTTGTTTTCGTGATGTCGATTGCCTGTCAACTTTGTGAAGCTCAAAAGCAGATAAGGATGGTAAAAAACCAGTAAAAGAGTGCTGATGAAAAGTCAGCACGCCAGTTATACGTCCATTGCCTTATTACATAAGGTACTTGTGCATTATAACTAAACCACCACGATACACGAAAGAAGTCAAGTTTAGTTAATGCTAATGAAATAAAATAAAATAGGATGAATATATAATAGTTTAGAAACAAATTTGGGCTATATATTTGCACATTAGGGGGTGGGGGTAAGCATAGCATATATTAAATACGTAACCTAACCTAACCAAGGTACCCCCCCCCCTAAAATCCAAAAAACAATCGTTTAAATATTGTAAACTCAATGAGAAACCACACTTTGACATCAATTTTTCTCTTGCAAATAGCCGTTTGACGGGTTTCCATTAGTGTTTCCTTATACTGTCTATAGCGCTGGTTTAGTTACAATCCATAAGTACCTTACCAAATCATAATTTCGGAAAAAAACCCAACTAAAAATAACCCAAACATAATGCAGGAGGTAACACTGATCTATTCATTAAGATATTTTCAGAGTGCCATGTCAGCTTTTTAAGTAGTTAGTTTATTTAGCTTGCATGTAGCCTAGCATTCTTGTTATTTCTGAGGAAAATGATGCGGTTATTATTTTAAATTTGCAAGTAAAAATGACCTAAACACTTTTAATTCAGGTAGACACATTCAATTGCAGTATAACTGTAAAAAAAAAAGAAACAAACATTAAGGTAACATTCCAAATATATTTGGAAGACAAGTAAGCAATATCACTAATTTTAATTCATTCAAACTTACAATCCACCTATCTATTTCTAGGATATCTAACTTTTTAATTAAAATTAAATATAATTATATTTAATATATAATTATATTTATATTATATAAATATAATTAAATAAAACGGCATAGTTGCAGTGATCAATTGAAACTAGAGTCACATCTAAAGATTAATTAAATATCGTTAAACATCCCCAGTCCTATATCTCAAAAGCCTTGCTGTTTAGACGGTACAAATTGACCTCTGGCGGTACAATTTTAGTCGGCAAACTAGTACAGTTTATTTCAAAGCGTTGGCAACACTGATCCCCAGTCCTATATCTCAAAAGCCTTGTTATGTCCCACTCTACTGTCTGTTGTCTTCTCTTTTACAAATAAACAGAAACAGTAAAAAATTATTTACAACCTACTCTGGAGCACAATATTATTATTTTTCTTTTTTTTTTGTCAATCAGAACCATTTGCATCTGTATCCAGGAGATGGCATCTTCCTGAGATAGAGGTGTCAATTTTAAATGGGGGGGGCACTTGCCCCTATAATTTTTGCTCCTCCCGCTATGTATTGAAAAAGATTTTCTTAGTATTTTGATTTAAAATACCTCATTTTGGTATTTCCATTGAAAAAAACAACGAAAACGGTATTCCCCTAAATTTGAAAACACATCCTTCCCATATTTTGGTGTATTGATACCACTGTCCTAAGAAAATTAAAGCTTCTAATGGGTTTTGACTATGGACAGTGTTAAAATATATTTTGTTTTCAGTGAAGCGCTAATGACACTCTGGTCTCTAGAAGGTTTAGGGGAGGGGGGGGGTGTTAGCCCTACTCCTGTTTGACTTTGTTATTCACTGGAGTTTCTGCTTGTTTTAAGTTGCAACCGGGTCCCTCAAGTCATTAGTTTATCTTTTAACCTTTACCTGAGATACTGCAGATGTGACCTTTTGACAATCTGGATGGACATAGTACATTTTGACTGGAAGATATTGTAGATGCGTCATTTTGACGACCTTGACACAAATACTGGTTTTTGATTTAGTGCAGTATGCCTCATAATATTCCCTGAAAATTTAAACTTAATACCCTCAGCCCTTCCTTAGATATTGGAGATGCATCTTTCCGAAAACCTTGATGCAGACAGCGTCTTTTAATTTTTATTATTATTATTATTATTTAGTCTTTTGGTTTAGTCCAACTTACCGTCAACATTCCTTGACAGTTTCAATTGGATACCCATAGCCGTTCTCGAAACATAGCAGATATATTTATTGCGGAAACAAATTTGTTGGAATTTTTGAAAAGAACTGGGAACGCTTATAAGTCTACTTATTATTTTTTTTTCCAGTATTAATAGGGCACTAGAACATGTGAAAGCCAAGGTCATTTAGAAGTTAAGTCACATGTACGTGCTTTTTATAATTTCGTCATGACAACACCATCAAAAAATGTGCTATGCCACAAAAATGTGACTATCTTACCCCTCCCCAGTCCCATTTGTAAGGGGAAAAAAGTTTTGAAAAAACTATCCAGTAAAAAAGATTCATTCAAATACAAAGCTGATTTGTCGATGGTCATAGGCAGCGCGATATCGCTGCTAAGTAAAGAGTGATATGGTCAAAATGTATTAATTATTTTTTTTTTTTTTATATATACCAGGGCACTTCGTATAGGAGAATTTGCCGTATAAACTACAAAAAAAGTTAATGCTATTAAAAATCGAAAGGGTTAGTGCCCTTTTTATACTCGGAAATTATTGGAGGTCAACCAGCATCCCGACTCCCATAATCTCCCCGCTCTAATCTGTTCAAAGCCTAGTTAGCAATTTTGTTCAGCCAGTTAAAAGGTCAGGAAATTATGTCTTTCACGATGACACCCCCGCCACAGCCTTCAGGACAAGGGTTGTAAGTTATTTCCTGGGGGAATATAAGGTTTTTATAGAAAGGATGGTGGTATAAACTTCGGAGGGAGGTCATTGGATGGTTAGTCAGAAATACTAAGTGAACTTTTTAAGAGTCAAAATGATCGGAGGGCAGCTATCCCCCCCCCAGTCAGAAGTCTAATTTCCCAAAACACCTGTGATAGAAATTTTGAGACAGACATTTCTTCAAAATATAGTGAAACAATCACATAGCAAGGCCTTTGAGGTTGACACAACTTCCCGGAGTCATGGGGCAAAGGGTTGTCAGTTATGCCCCGGGGCGTATCAAGTTTTTATGGAAGGAGTGGTCATGTGAACTTTAGAAGAGGTATATTTGGTTGGAAATGTATGGTTCTAGTTCCCTTTTAAAAGTCAAAAGTGATAGAGGGTAACTAGATCCTCCTCCCACCCTCACTGACATCCTCTTTTCCATCCAGTCGAAATTGTGAGATAGCCATGTTATTCACAATAGTCCAAAGAAAATATAACAATGTTTTCAGGGTGAATGCAACCAGCCAGAGCCCAGGAGCAAGGATTCTAAGTTATACCCCAGGGCATATAAGGATTTTGTGGAACGGCTGGTCGTATAAACTTCAGATCGGAGGGGACTTGTTTCATCAGTGAAAACACCTGTGAAAACAACGTAAAAACGCCTGTTTCGAATTGGATATTAACTATAAAACCAGTAAGCTTTTTTTCAGTAAACTTTAATCTCTGCGAAGCTTGTTAGATTTCGCAATATCTGGCAAGGGATTGCAGACCTGAATAAATTTATTGCTGAATTATTACTCAGCATCTAACAAGTGAAAGATAATCCTACGGCAATAATTGTCAACTCATTTTGATTGATTTGTTAGTTATTTTCGCAAATTTCACTAATAAGCAAGCAGAAGAGGGGAGGTAATCTGTAGCAAGCGTCGTAGTACCTGCCGGGAGTGTGTTTCCCTTAAACTGCTGGGAATATATAGCAGGAGCCTACGCTTTCCTCGCTTATTTGTGCATCTATGCATCTTGTTATTTTTCCCACCGATACCGACTTTGAAAACAGACATTTCTTTCGGAATACGGTGCGCCAATGACTGGTGAATTTTTGCATAATGCGGTGCTTAATTACGTTACCCGTTCAATGTAGACAGGAATTAAATTGGACTCGTTGATACAATCTTGCGTGCAGTTTTTCGAGAAGGAGGCTATCCTGGCAGTGAAAAAGATTTTATTTGAATTGGCTGCTTACGAAGAACGTGGCGTAAAGAATGTGAAAGAAGAAGACAATGTGGTAGACATTGGAAAAATGCTGCAAAGATGTGCTAAAGACCGCAAGAGCCTACTAAGTTCGTAATTTATGATCCTGCGGAAGTTCCAGTTCCGTCAGTATTAGTTGGTGTTTATGCTATAAGCAAAATTAATGAGATGTGCAAAAAAAGTTGAGAAAGCGGTTATATATAAGCAGCAGCTACCCGTTCCTGTAGACCACAGCCCCGTCAAGAAATCCGTTAAGGCTACACTTCTTTACTCAATCGTGGTGAAGGATCCCCCCAAAATCCTCAGTACGGTTGAGGCTAGAAAGTCTGTTATAGATTCAGCTTGTGGTACTATTCCTGATAAGTCTGCTATTGAGATTCGAAGGGGCAGATCGGATTTCTAAGCTTTTGTGGACAGTAAACCATTAGCAGAGAAAATAGCCAGTTCATTCAAAGCCAAAGATCAAGAGATAGCTGTCAATGTAGGATCTTAGCAATTCATAGGTATCATCAAGCAAGTCCCCCCTGATTTCGAAAGTGAGCTACATTCAATCGTTCCAAACTGCACCAAGACTTAAAAATCTGGCGAATCCCGCATATTTAAGCTGTTCTTCTCGTAACAAGCTGATCTAGATAATGCATTATCAAACCCAGTTAAGATCAGGTATGAGGTGCACCGTGTTGAACTTTTCCATTTCGTTCCAAAAAGATGCTACAATTGCCATCAATCCGATGGACATTTCGCGAAAGACTGTAGCGACTGTAGCTGAGGTTTGTTCCTATTGTGCTCAAAGAGGTCATGGATCCTCGCATGAATCGTCATTCCGTAATGAACTTTGTTGCATCTTTTGTAAGTCAAAGAAGTACTATTGCTACTCGTATCGATGTCCCGAAAATCGTAAATTGATGCTAGAAAAGCCGCGCGGGAATACCTTCACTAACCATTGCTAGTTGTACCGATTTATCTGTCATATCTTGGTGGAAAGCGGAAATGTGGAAGGAATTGAATGTGCCGTTGCTTCAAGCCACGTGTAACCATGTCAAACAGTTCGTGGTAACGAACTGTAAGTAAGGAGCGACCCGGCTCAATGGTAACCAAAACTGTAGAAAACAGAATATTGATACCAATAGATACATCAAAAGAATCAGATTTTAATGCTGATTTCAAATATATAAGTTTCATCAAGTTTAGTCCCAGCTATCAAAAGTTACGCGCCTGAGAAAATTTGGCTGATTTTCGAAAAAAGGGGAAAAGACCCCCTAAAAGTTATAGAACCCTAATGAAAATCACACCATCATATTCAGCGTATCAGGAACCCAACTGCGGAGGTTTCAAGCTCCTATCTACAAATATGTGGAATTTTGCATTTTTTGCCAGAAGAAAGATCACGGATCTTTCCGTGTTAAAGCGGGTTTATTTGTTTGTTTGTTTTTTTTTTTGTTTTTTTTTTTTCCCAGGGGTGATCGTATCGACCCAGTGTTCCTAGAATATCGTGGGAGGGCTCATTCGAACGGAAATTAAAAGTTCTGGTGCCCTTTTTAAGTGACCAACAAAATGGAGAGCAACTAGGCCCCCTCCCACGCTCATTTTTTCCCAAAGTCACCGGATCAAAATTTTGAGATAGCCATTTTGTTCAGCGTGGTCGAAAATATGATAACTTTGTCTTTTAGGATGACTTAATCCCCCAAAGTTCCCGGGGGGAGGGCTGAAAGTTCTGAACTCTACCCAATGTTAACATGTAGTATTGGTTATTGGGAAGTATACAGACGTTTTCAGAGGGGATTTTTTCTGGTAGTGGGGGGGGGGGAGTGGGTCGGGGGTTATGTGGGAGGAGCTTACCATGAAGGAAGTTTTCATGGGAGAAGGGACATTGCTATGAAGGGTGCACCGGATTTCCCATGATTATTTAAAATCAGATCAGAAATTATATATAAAAAACGAGTTTTTTAACTGAAAGTAAGGAGCAACATCAAAACTGAAAACGACAGAAAACATTACGCATATGATTGGGTTCATCCCCTAGTCAATACCTCGCTCATTAAGCCAAAGATTATTTAGTACTTTCATAAGAGCTATTTATTCTAATTAACGGCATTTGTGATTAAGGGGTCATTTTTACAGAATTGGAACAAAATTCGAACTTTAGCTTAAAGAGCAAGGTATTGACTAGGGGGCGAACCCTCTAATATACGTATTAAAAATATAAGAATATAGAGGTTCGTTAAGTAAGTTAATTCGTAAGTTACGTATATTTATTACTAATAAAAACGTTCGTAAATCAAATTAAACAGGTTTCGAGAAAGCAATTTAACCAAATAAAAGTAAAATTAATATTCAATTTTTTTTAATTATTCATGTACGGTGAGCCAAAATCAAAACCTGCATTAATTCAAAAACGTTCAAAAATTAAAAAAAAAACAAGTTTTTTTAACTGAAAGTAAGGAACAACGTTAAAACTTAAAACGAACAGAAAATATTCTGTATATGAAAGGTGCTGTCCCCTCCTCAACGCCTCGCTCTTTACGCTAAAGTTTGACTTTCTCACAACTCTATTTTTGTTAAACAATAAAAAACTTTAGCGTAAAGAGCAAGGCGTTGAGGAGGGGACAGCCCCTTTCATATATAGAATAATTTCTGTTCGTTTTAAGTTTTGACTTTTAACCTTACTTTCAGTTAAAACCTTACTTGTTTTTTTTTGTTTAATCTTAAGTAAGATCAAAGTTCCATTTCATCTTCTTCAAACTAATACGGGTTTGAGTAATAGTGAGCTACGACAACAAATTGACATATACTGTGAGGAAATTATTCATGTTCTTAAGTGTGCGGATAAAGCGGCAATCCCCATGAAAAAAGTTAGAAGCAATACTAAAAAGTCTGGCTGGGAGAATAATACTTCTCTCGTAAATGCCTGCTCAATTGTTAAGTGGTGGTTGCGTCTATGGATTGAATGTGGAAGGCCTAGGTCAGGTGTACTGAACTCTGTGCGACTGTTTACAAAGAAAATGTACCTTAAAGTCCTTGAAGAGTATCTAGCTGCTATCAAGTTTGCTAGCGCTGAAAAAGTTTTAAATCACCCACGGTCTCTTTGGACTGGTAAAATTGTGCATTCTTTTGATGGTCCCCAATGTATACCAGTTTCATAATGGGTTTCCCAATTTGGAAATCAGTTTAAAAAGCCAAATAGTAGAGTTGAAAGTGATTTTGACGCACAGTTGTCCGAGCGAGCTTCTGGTTTCCTAACCGAGACCTAATGGGGTAGTAGTCTGGGGTATTAAGGCGATAGTCAATAAAATCATGAAAAAACAGGTTTCTGCAGGAGCGGACAGTATATGTGCACAGCACCTTACGGCCGGGAGTAATATGTTATATAGTAGTTTATCATTCACTTCTCCACTCTCAAGCAATGTTTGAATTATATAATCGCGGTGTTAGCCTGGAAGTTATAGTGCCTCTTTACTAAATGTATCACCATCTGAAAGTCCGGTTGAAACTCGGTGACTCGTTCGCTAAAGAAGACCTCCCAGTTTACGTTGATATAAAACAAGGAGCAATAACCATTTTTAATGATGGCGCTCTCCCTGCCCAGGTTGATCTTCCTACTATCTGCGTATCTAAAGGTGTCGATACATCTGTACTCTGTTAGCCGACGACCTGTTGAACCTGTGCCGTTCCATTACCAGTTTACAATGTAATTTTAATGAGCTTGAAACTCGCTATGATAACATAGGTCTATCTATTAATGCTGCTAAGTCGCAAGTGCTATTTTTTAATTAATTAAAAAAACTTTTTCCACAAAGTAAGTTTTTCAAGGAAAACTAAAGAACCCCATTAAACCAAAAATGAGCAAAAACAAAATCGAATAGTCTACCAAGCGTGAAACTACCACAAATCAGCATCGATAAATAAATGAAACCCATAACGAACAGAAATTACAACAAATAACCGAGTTAAACTCAAAACGAGCAGAAATTAACATGAGTTGGGCTCAAAACCCCGATGCCTTCCTAACGTCAGAACATAATTTGCACTTTACTAAAAAAAAAATATAAATGTTTTTACTTTTATCACTTTAATAAATAAAATAATGTTAACATTTTGATTACTAAATATCAGTATATGTATATTGAACTGACAACGCACATTCATTTGTATCTTTTTTCAGTAAAGTGCAAATTATGTTCTGGCCTTGGGAACACATTGTACCCACATCGACTATAAAAATGCCAAGCCTTCCAATCACATTCGACTATTAAAAAGGGTACTAGGCCTTTGAATTTCCAATCAATTGACCCCTTTTTGAGTTTCTACGACAACGCCATCTATAACATCTCATATGCCCCCAGGGCATAAATTAAAAACCTTAGCCTAAGGGCTGTGAGGGGGGTTGTTATCCTCAAAGACTTCATTTCCAGAACTTTCAACTACGTTAAACGAAATTGCTATCTAAACATTTTGATTGGATTTTGAAAATTTTGAATGGTGGGCGTGAAAGGGGCGTTAGTTGCTTTCCAATCACTTTCAACTATTAAAAAGGGCACTAGCCCTCTCAATTTGCAATATGAATGAGCCCTTTTTGAAGTTTTTGCGACAACGCTATCTATACAAACCTTATATCCCCCCAGGGCATAACTTACAACCTTTGCCTTGGGGGGCTCTGGGGGGTTTGTCATCCTCAAATACATAATTTCCCGAACTTTCAGCTACGTTGAACAAAATGGCTATCTCTAGACTTTGATTGAATGTTTTTGGGGAAATGGTGGGCGTGAGAGGGGGCTAATTACTCTCCATTCACTTTCGACTATTAAAAAGGGCACTAGCCCTTTCAATTTCCAATCAAATGAGCCCTTTTTGAAATTTCTTCTATAGCTTTCTATATATACCTTACATACCACCAGGGCATAACTCCAACCCTTGCACTGAGGGCTCTGAGGGGGTTTTCATCCTAAAAGACCTAATTTCCAGAACTTTCAGCTGCGTTGAACAAAATGGATTTCTCAAAATTTTGATTGGATTTGTTTGGGGAAATGGTAGGCGTGAGAGGGGATTAGTTGCCCTTCAATCACTTTCGACTATTAAAATGGGCACTAGCTCTTTCAACTTCCAATTGAATGAGCCCTTTTTGAACTTTTTACAACATCGCTTTCTATAAAACCTTATATGTCCCCAGAGCATAACTTACAACCCTTGCCCTGAGGTCTGTGAGGGGGAGGGGTTGTCTTCCTTAAAGATCTAATTTCCAAAACTTTCAACTACTTTGAATAAAAGTGCTATCTCAAAGGTATAATTTTCAGAACTTTCAACTGCGTGGAACAAAATGGCTATCTCGAAATTTTGATTGGATGTGTTTGGGGAAAAGGTAGGCGTCAGAGGGGGGTAATTTGCCTTCCAGTCAATTTTGACTATTAAAAAGGGCACTAGCCATTTCAATTTCCAATCGATTGAGCCCTTTTTGAAGTTTCTATGACGACGCTTTCTATAAAAACCATATATGCCCCAAGGGCATAACTTATAACCCGTGCTCTGGGGGCCTTTTTCGAAGTTTCTACGACAATGCTTTGTGTAGAAACCTTATATGCCTCCAGGGCATAACTTACAACCCTTGCCTTAAGGGTTGTGGGGGAGTGTCCACCTCAAAAACATAATTTCTATGGGGAAATCAACTACGCTTAATAAAATAGCTATCTAAAAATTTTGATTGGATGTTTTCCTGGAAATGGTGGGCGTGGAAGGGGTGTTAGTTGCCTTTGAATCACTTTCGACTATTAAAAAAGGGCACAAGTTACTCCAATTTCCAATTGAATGAGCCCTTTTCAAAGTTTCTACGACAACTTGTTCGATACAAAGTGCCCTGGTCTAAAGGAAAAAAAAATAATAAATAATAAATTGTGCCAACATCGGTCATATATGCCCCCACGGCATAGCTTAAAACCCTTGCCCTGAGGGCTGTGGGGGAGCGTCCTCCTCAAAAACATAATTTCTATAGGGAAATCAACTACGCTGAACAAAATGGCTATCTTAAAATTTTGATTACATGTGTTTGGGGAAATGGTGGGCGTGGAAGGGGTGTTAGTTGCCCACCAATCACCTTCGACTATTAAAAGAGTACTAGCCATTCCAATTTCCAATCGAATGAGCCCTTTTCGAAGGTTCTACGACAATTCCTTCGATACGAAGTGCCCTGGTATGGAAGAAAACAAAAAATAAATAGATATATTGGGCCAACTTCGTTCTTTACTTAGGCAGCGCGATTGCACTGCCTATGATTGCCCTGATTCTTTAGTTCCAGAAAGCGTACGACTAGGTTTTTCAGGTATTTTCCCCCCCTAAATCAGAGCTAGTTTACCTTGGTTTACGGATTGGTTCTTCCCTTAGGAATACAAGAAAGCTCCTTATAAAGCATGCTGAGAGAAAAATACGTGCAGCATATTGTTCATTCGCAAGTTAGCCTGAAACGTAAGCTACTGGCCAAGTTGTACAATAGTGTCACCCTTCCGCATGTACTGTATCTAACACCTTTTTGGGACGTTTTGACCGATGTTGATAAGCAATCTCTGATAAGCAAATCTTACTTTATGTTTGCCAAGTACCTTCTACAAATCCCTGAATGGTTTAGAAACGGTTACTGGTTCGACGTTTCGGGGTTATGGAGCCCCTCTTTGCAGGGTCTCTCAGTTTGACTGTTTATCAAACCAGCCATCTTAACATCCCTGGAAAATGACTCTATTTTGATTTTGTTTTGATGTTTACGTTATGTGTTCATAGTTCGTTCTTTTTTTTTCTTTTCTTTCTTTTATTTTCATAATCCTCCATCACGTTCTGTTGTTTAACTGCATGATGGGAAAAAAATTTTCATTCATTCATCCATTATTTGATTGGAAGTCGGAAGTTCTAATGTCTTTTTAAGAGTCAAAAGCAAATGGAGGGTAACCATCCCCCCAAGCCTATCATTCCCCAAAACACATCCAATCAAAACCTTAAGAGAGCTATTTCGTTCAGAATTTTTGAAAGATCCAATAATTATGTCTTTGGGGATGTTAACTTCCCGCAGTCCTCAGGGTAATTCGTTCATTGTTTCCATATAGTATATTTTATTGAGAAAGGTATGTATTTTGAACTTTACTCCAAAAAGACGAAGGACATCCAGGTGAGCCTTTCAGAGAAGGGAGTGAGGGGAGTGTTGAACTCAATCAAAATTTGGAACTTTCAGGAAATGATAAAGGAGATTATCAAAAAGGCAATATTTACATGCTACCACGACTACTACAAAAACCACCACTACAACTGTTACCACTACTACTACCACACTACTCAATTTACAATATTGAGGGGAAATTTGAACAAAATAAAAGCCGCTATGAGCATGTACATAGTCTAAAGAGCGTATCTCGAGAATTGATTTGGGTATTAAGTTGGAACTTAATACCCGGTATACAAATACCTTTTAAAATTCAAACGCAAAACGACCAGAAATTACTATTAAAGAATAAATGAAACCCATAACGAACAGAAATTAAATAAACAATCATAGCAAAAACATACAACAAGTAATAATATAAATGAATAAATAGATCTTAAAGCGAGTAATGTTTAGATTGAATATGAATATCAACCTTAAAACGAAAAAAAAAATATTTTCCTTTTAAAATCTTAAAACGAACAGAAATTAAATAAACAATCAATGCAAACAAACATACAATAGATATTAATGTAAATTAATAAATAAATCTTAAAACGAGTGACACTTAAATTGAATATGCAAATCAAACTTGAAACGAACAAAAATCACCACAAACAAGAGTTTGGGTATGACCTCCTTCTCTCACTGTAAAAATCTAAAACTTACTGCATCATTGGCGCTTTAGTGAAAATTAATTTTATGACAAATATTTTCTTTTGTACTTAATATTGAAAATAAACATTAAAATTATGGTAACATTTTGAACTGATGAG
>JAQQPU010018222.1:0-17738 GCA_029168905.1 Artemia sp. Kazakhstan ARC1039
ATTTTGGCAACGTCAGAATGAAATAATGAAAAATGAAACACTACCGGTATGTTTTCTTGATTTTTTCCGTAAAGAAGGGGACAGATATTTTTTTATATCTGGTAGTAAAGCAGCGAATGGGGGACAAGATAAGAATGGGTTCAGAAACAAAATGAGTTGATCGGAATCTGGTTGGAGAGTGTCTATTGGGGAAAATATTTCCCGTGCGAGGGTTTGCTATCGCATTTTTTGCAAGACCGAGAAACAACGAAACTCTCCTGCGCTCAAGTGTTTCTGATCTGGCTTTTTTTTTTTTTTTTAAAGACAATATGGAGTCTTACCTTCTTTAAAAATTATTCGCAGGAAAGAGAAAGCAGTTAGACCTAAATTCCAACAGGTTAAATTCAGAGGGATTCCAAATAAACTTCAATATTCTTACTAAGGAAAATGATATGTATTATTTATTCTTACCAAAATAATAAACTTGGTCAAGGCGATAAAAGACTTGAAAACCTAATCAAACAGTTCGTGGGAACGATCTGTAAGTAAGGAGCGACCCGGTCCAATAGTAACCAAAACTCTAAAAAACGGAATTTTTTGCCCATAGTTATATCAAAAGAATCGGCTTTTTATGCTAATTTCAAATATATAAATTTTATTAAGTTTAGTTTTACCCATCAAAGATTACGAGAAAATTGAGAAAATTTTCCTGATTTTCGAAAAAAGGGGAAAACAGCTCCTAAATGTCAAGCTATCTCAATGAAAATCACACCATCAGATTCAGCGTAACAGAGAACCCTACTGTATAGGTTTCAAGCTCCTATCTGCAAAAATGTGGAATTTTGTATTTTTTGCCAGAAGGAAAATTGCGGATGCGTGTTAATTTGTTTTTTTGTTTTTTTTTTACCAGGGGTCATCGTATCGACCCAGTGGTCCTAGAATATTTTGAGAGGGTTCATTCAAACGCAAATTAAAAGTTCTAGTGCCCGTTTTAAGTAACCAAAAAAATCGGAGGGCAGCTAGGCCCCCTCCCCCGCCCCTTTTTCCCAAAAGCGTCTGATCAAAATTTTGAGATAGCCATTTTGTTCACCATAGTTGAAAGGCCCAATAACTATGCTTTTGGGCATAACATGACAGCCCCCACCCCTACAGCCCAAGGGGAAAGGTCTTTTAGTTATAAAATTTGCCCACTGTTTGCGCATAGTATTTATTATTGGAATGTAGGCATACATTTTTGGGTGGGGAGGGGGACCAATTTTCTACTGGGGATTCTTCCACTGGGAAGTTTTCCATGGGAAGGGAAGCTTCCAGGGAGTGAACTTGTCAGGGAAAATTATACACTGGGGGAATTTGCCAGAATTCTTATACAAAATTCTTTTTATATGTCTTGCTTTCTCTTTTCCGTCTCAATTTTAAGCTCAGAGTGGTTAAGAGTAATTGTCCGGGTAAAGTTTCACTGGGATTGAATTGTCTAGGGGATATTTTCGTGGGGAGGGGGTTTCTCCGTGGATATGGGCCAGATTTCCTGGCATTATTTAAAAAAACAATCAGAAATTAAATAAAAAAACTAGTTTTTCCACTGAAAGTAAGGAGCAAAATTAGAACAAGAGAAATTATTGCGTATATAAAGGGGGTTCCCCCTCCTCAACACCTCGCTCTTTACGCTAAAGATTGAATTTTGTCCTAATTCTTTAATAATGACTCATGAAACACAAGGGCCGTTTAATTAGAACAATAAGACGCTATTTTAAAAGTACTAAAAAACTCCAGCGTAAAGATCGAGGTGTTGAGGAGGGGACAACCCCCTTTAAATACGTAATAATTTCTGTTCGTTTTAAGTTTTAATGTTGCTCCTTACCTTCAGATGAAAAAACTTACTTTTTTTATTTAATTAGAGCAAAGCCAAGAAAGATTGTCTCTGTGAGAGGCAAAGCTGGCGTAATTTTTTCAGAGTTGCATAAAAATGATTAATTTCACTTGTTTATGATAGCTATCATTCTGAAGCAGAACAGAAAATTATTTGGAAAAATAAAAATTTGCGATAGTGAGCAAAGGTACAGACAGAAATAATTCAAGCAAAATTTTTCTTTTAAAGAGACTCTACAAGATCTCTAATGTGTGAAAAGATCTCACAATCCATGTCGCGGCTTTGTTGCTAGTTATTTCTCATCTTCCCAAAACTCAAACGTCTCTAAACAATGTTGAAAAAGTTGACAAAGGAAATTATCACAACTTGAAAAAACAGATTGAATCCCCCCCCCTTCTCATAAGCTTGTTTTCTGTGAATTAACACAAGTTATGTAACCAAAAAAATGGCGATGAAAAAGAAGAATACGCATTATGAACTAAATTCGATAGTATTAGGACACAATTTAGGAAATGAACCTTATTTGTTGTTGCTGCTGTTCATTACATATAGAACTATATTATATTATCCAAAAAATGATTTTTTTTTTAATCTTGAAGCAGCAACTTTGTTTTTAAAAATAAAATGAAATAAATGGTAGAAATAAAATGACAGAAACTCTAAGACCCATGATATGCCTTTTGTAGGACCACAGGGGGAGGGGGAGTATCAACTCTTACAAGGATAACTGAAACGAAAATATGAAACTATAGAAGGCCTTTCACCATTTGTTTTAGTTAGTCCAAGAGTCCTTGGACAGTTCTTGGGAACAGGATGCTGTTCTCCATATTCCACCTCTGAGAATGAATGATATTTTGCCAATAGTTTTTTTTTGAAGGTATAATTAAAAATATTCTGTATATCATGGTTGCAGCTACTGCTGCAACCTAGTAAGAGCAAACATTATTTGTTGTTGCTGCTGTTCATTACATATAGAACTATATTATATTATCCAAAAAATTATTTTTTTTTTTAATATTGCTGACCGAAAGTGCTGTTCTTGTAAATGGCCAGCTCTCCTCACATTTTCAAATTAGAAATTGTGTTTGGCAAGGCTGCGCTGCTGCTCCCGAACTCTTCAACTGTGTCATGGACCATGTTCTCAACAAAACACTGCTGGTGCATCTGTTTGGCATTGATTTTGCTGGAAGAGTTCTGGCAGATGTCGACTTCGCTGACGATGTTGCACTGGTATGCGAAAGCTCACTGACATCAAAACTGCCCTGGAAACGCTAGCATCTGTTGCATGAAAATTTTGTTTAAATGTAAACTGGACCAAGACCAAAATATTACCTGTGGACAAGATACCATGCAGCCCCCTGACAACTATAGAAGTATGTGGCCAAGATGTTGAGATAGTCAAGCAGTTCACCTACCTTGGTTCAATTGTTTGTTCAAACGGAAATCTAGATGCAGAGATATCAGGAAGGGTGGCAAAGGCGAATTCCGTTTTCGGCTGCTTACTGAGAATAATATTCCACAAACCCCAAACCAGTCGTCTCACGAAAGCTCGTATTTACTCTGCCTCGGTAGCAACTGTCGTGTTGTACTCGTCAGAGACTTGGCCTTTGACACAGTCGCAGATCATGAAGGTATATCCTGTTCAGACAAAACACCTCCGCAAAATTGAACACGTTAGGTGGCTCGACAGGCTACGGAACATGGATATCCTCTTGTCCTTTAAATTACCACCCCTGTCCGAACAGCTTGAGTCCCGCTCGCTGCGTTGGTACGGTCATTTACTTCGCATGCCCACTGAAACACCTGCCCGAGTTATATTTGACTTCGATCCAACTGCAAACGGCTGGAAACGCCCAAGAGGTAGACCACGTATGAGATGGGCAGATATCATCCACGATCGACCCACGGCGTGGGGCATTAACCCCAGTGAAGCTCCTACCCTTACAAAAAACAGGCTACTCTGGAGACGAATAACGGTGCTGATGTATGGTTCTCTCTACGCTGGCGACGCTGCCGAGCAAGAGTTTTAAGCAGCAACTTTGTTTTTAAAAATTACAAAAAAAAATTGCTGGAACCTGGAAGATTTATCTAGGCTTAAGAAATGTATTTATTTGCTTGGCCCTAATTGCCTTAAAGGGCTTTGGACTATAAGCTTTTTCAAAATTTTTCTTGACTAAATTTATAATATCTACCAGCAATTTACAAAGAACATACACATAATTTCTTGAGTACAAACTGTAGTAGGAATGGAAACAGTTTATAAAACGTCTGAATAGGACGTTTTGTTTTAGGATATTTAATCATTGCTGAATGTTCTAAAGTTCAATGAGGAACAATTGTGTTTGATTTGCACCAAAGTGGGTGTGCTTCTAAGCTTTATGATTGAAAGTATGGGGCTGCCATTTGAACCCCAAAGCTCAAAATTAAAGCAGATTTTCCATAAATAATGTTTGACTTTCACCAAAACTGGTACTTCGTAGCAAGTATCCACGATGAGATTGGGCGCCACCTGAGTAGGAACTTTTTATTTCATAAGTCATGATAAGGACAACTCCTTGTTCTCTTTATGATTAAGTGCTGCTAGATAGAGTATTGTATCCATTGGGTGGTAGTCTTGATGCTAAAAACAATCATGCGACGTTACAAAACGACTATCTGAAGAGTGAAACCAAGCGAGTATTTCTCACTATACAGTCATAAGGTTTCAGCAATAAAAATTCTTACCGTTTTAAATTCCGTACGAGGTTGTGGCAAGTTTATTATATTTTGCCTCACAGCGGGGGTCGGAGGGCAGTTGAAACGTTGAAGAACATTTTTTTTGTGGCGGGGGTTAATGGAATTTAATTTTTGTAGTTTTTGGGGTTGAGAAGGGGGGGGCATTATTATGCTCCAGTACTTAAAAAAGAGTGTTTCTAACCCGTGTGCAAAATAATTTTTCCGGATGTGGGAGGTAGGTAAAAATCAAAAAAGTATTGGTTAAAAATACGAATATATTTTTGAGCCAAAATTTTTCGAATTGTCATTCTTTTGGACCAACGTTGGGAGAACAGTTTAATAGCACAAATTATAGTGGGCCCAGGAACATCCTTCATAGGGACGCAGGGACAACATCGATATTCGAATAGCAATTGAAATGAAAATATAGGAATATATAATACTTTCACTGTCGGGTTGTTCTCGACAAATTTTGGGTAGAAATAAAATGACAGAAACTCTAAGACCCATGATATGCCTTTTGTAGGACCACAGAGGGGGGGGGGGTAGTATCAACTCTTAGAAGGGTAACTGAAACGAAAATATGAAACTATAGAAGGCCTTTCACCATTTGTTTTAGTTAGTCCAAGAGTCCTTGGACAGTTCTTGGGAACAGGATGCTGTTCTCCATATTCCAACTCTGAGAATGAATGATATTTTGCCTATAGTTTTTTTGTTAAATCAAACATATTCTGTATATCATGGATGCAGCTGCTGCTGCAACCTAGTAGGAGCGAACTGCAGCCCATAGTAACCAAAAGTTTAAAAACACGTAATGAAAAAAACTGTCTTCTTACAAAAATGTTCCATTTAATGGTGATTCAAGAATGATAACTGTCATATAGGCTAGTCTTTACAGTAAAACCTATTGTAAAAACCAAGTTTTAGGGGAATTTTGGTGCAGAGCTTGGTCTCTTTGCCAAATAACATGCTAGTTCTGACTCTTTTGTAATATGTATTTCGTGGAATAATAAAGTCTGAAATTCCCCGAAAATGGTGATTGATCTAAATTATAAGGACGTCATTAGAATCCCATGGATAGAGGTCTTGGGAACCCATCCTAAAAATTAAAAAAATCAGTTTTTTGAAGAGGTAGGTGTGATCTGTCTTGTTCATTTTGGTCAAAGCTAGCAGGCTACCGCGAAGTCTTAGAGACATGTTTAGGGGTTCATTCAAAAGCTACTCTTTGTATCCATGTACCTTTTGTTAATTCGTCTTGATATTACAAAACTAATTTTCTACAAGAACCTCATTTTCTGGTGTCAATTTCATATTATAATCTAGTAGATGTTAGCGTCAAATGAACGAAATACCAATGTATGAAAGAAATCAACAACATAAAAGATGAAGCCGCCCCCCCCCCCAAAAAAAAAAAATACAAAACCGACTAGACATTTTCCACTTATTAATTTACAGTCCCATATAATTAAAAAGAAGATATTTAGCTCTTTTTCGCTCTTTATTTGGCCCCGATTAGGAGCAAATGTTTTCTTTCTTCCTTCTGCATTTGGGTTGCCTTAGTACAAAGACCTAAAGATATAAGTTTTTTGCCAGTCAAAAAAAAAAAAAATATGGGACCTTTTCGGGACCCTTTTTTAGGGGGACCTTACCCCGAACAGATCTTTTTGTACATTAGGCTCTTGGCCCAAGGACTTCCGGCTGTAAGTCTCAAATGTATAAGGGACAAATACCTTTTTCCCCACTTCTGGGCCTCCTAACACCGTTACTTTCCCAAACAATGTGTGTACATTTTCGCCCAAGGAATTCTTGCTTTTAGGGGACATCCTTTACAACTATGTAAGATAATGAGCCAATGAACCACTTTGACGCTAACATTTCAAAATTCTAAAACGTAAAATTAGCAGCAGTGGCTCATAAATGTCTTATATGTTTACTACCTTAGGATTAACATTGTCTAGTTCGCCATTCTCTACTCGCCAAAGAACATGTTGGGTTTGGTCACCACTGATCCCAAAATTTAAACAATGGAGCGGGACAAATTTTTCAGACCACATTTGTGTATAAGAAAGATGAGACAACAAGGAATCTCCAATAAGTACCACTTCTGGCTCCTTTTCTCTTCCTTCAGACAGGAACCGCTCATGCTGGAAAAATAGAAAAGTTTAAGAGAAAAATTAGAACATGCTTCAACAAGTCTATACATAACAATTACAATCAACTTCGACCAGAAAGCCTGTCTCCATTCGTCAATAAGTAAAATTCACAGACAAAAGAACACTTCATTGTCCCAATTGGTTCAAACGGACATTTTTCACTGGGGGAGGGGGATTGGAATATCAGAAAAAAATCCAACATAGGAACATTTTGAATTACAAAGAGAAGAGAATTGCATAAATTTTGTTATTCTTTTTTTGGGGAGAGGGGGGGGGGGGCATTTATCCTAATGGACAATTGAGACATATTTGAGCACTTTTGCACTTGGATCATGACTTATATAAGATAAGTTTACATGGCTTGATATTGTAGCAGCTATAACGCCTGTTATACATGGAGCCTCTCTCCAGTTCGATCCCAGATACAGGGGCGCAGCTAAGGGCGGACTTCCTTCACAAAAATTCTAAAGCGTCCACATTTTTTGGCATACTGAACGATTTTGTCGGCACATTCTCCATTCCCCCTCCCCCCAAACTCAATACCCTAGCTTCGCCCCTGCCCAGATGGAAACCTGTTCTCGATTGGATTAACATTTTGTTTTCCTAGTAAGAAATTACAAGAGAAGATCAACAGAAGATGAACAGGACTTTTTTGGATGGGGGAGGGGGTAGTTGGTGGTAGTTTGATCAGCCACAAAATGTTACAAATGTGGTACCAAAAGCATATAATCAATCGTTATAGATATTGCAAATGATATGGGAGAGCACAGAATAGAATAAAATAGTAAAACTCTCATTGGCTTTGATTATGCTGATGATTTGAGCGTCCTAGATGAAAATGTTAGCAAAATGAATGATTTTTTGGAGGTTTTGTGAGTTCAGGGTGCAAGAATGGGTTTGAAATTTAATATTAAAAAGACTGATTCGTTAAAACTGGGAATAAGTGATATTGGAGAGGTGATAGTGGGTTACTAGAAAATGGATCAAGTGGACAGCTTCACTTACCTAGATAGTAAGGTTGTTTTGGTTAGCCTCCTGACTGACCCTATTTCAAGCAGTAAGTTGTTCAAAAAACTTGATTCAATCCTGCTTTCTCGGGCTATAACAAGAGATATGTTGAGATGGCTCGGATACATTCTACAGATGAAGCGTGACAGATTGCCTAAGATCGTTTTTGCCGGTCAATCATCTAGGGCCAAACGAAAAACAGGTCGTCCCTGAATGGGGTGAGAGAAGGTCTTAAGGGAAGTTTTAAGGGAAATCGGAACTTCTTGAGAAAGTGTAAAGAGGATGATCTTGGATAGATTGGGATAGAGAGGGAACTGTGTTGGTATCAGGCGACTTGGTGACGCAACGAGTTGTTGGTAGTAGTGGTGGTAGTTGTATAGATACTGCTGAGCAAGACGAGCTCAGTTTTGACCTATTTTCACCAACCTAATGAATTTTCTCTGGCATTGAAGGTGAAAAAATTGGTGGAAATTGTCTTTAAGGACATCGTAGTAAAATAAGTAAAATCACAAACATATAAAGAATTGGTACATGTATGTATGTGCGAACAGGTTAGAAACACAAACTAAAGAAAGCGTCATTGTCCAAATTTTAACAGAACTTGACTGCAGAACGTCAAGATATCAAAGGAGGAAAAATTGGACTCGCAAATTTTTCTAATGATAAATTACGATGGATTTTTGTGCCTCATTTAATTTGTTGTTTTTATACATTTTTAAGAATTTATATTTTAATTAAAGTCTTACTGAACATTATGCCATTTGATTTTTTTGGGGGGGGGGGCCTTAACTTACCGTGAAGCCACGGCACCTGCAGCGAGACAGACTGAAAATATTTTCCCCTTATAACTTCTTAACACTAAAAATATAAAAAGTGAAAGCTCGCAAAATTTTGAAAAAATATCATAGCTTTTCTGAATACTCTTCTTTTATACTGACTCGATTGAATCCGGCAAATATAAATGAAATCAACCCTCATTACGAATGCTTAAAATAAGTGAAAACTAACAGCTTTTCCAAAAGCAAAACGAATATATGCAAGAGAAACATGATCTTTTTTTTACCTCGAGGGTTTGCAGTTTTGAGGGTATTTGTCTCTGTCCAAATTAACTTAATTTGACACATGAAATCGGAAGCATTATCCTTACTAGAAAAGTTACATCTTTAACCATTTTCGTAAACAATGAGTTAAAGGAATTCATTTGCAATGAAACCAGTAACCTAATCGCTCCTTTGGTTTGCATATTTAATGTAACCGCACAGGTGTGGTTGGTTTCTCTGGTCTAAGTTGGAATCGTGTATTGTTTTTGTTTATTGGACATGGCACTTTGCTTCAGTTTGGTTTTCAGCAAATATTCAATTGGCGCCTGATCAGTGTTTTTCCTTTTTAGTGTGTAGGTGTGTTTTATTTTCTAATTCTTTGGTTTGGTCTATTTTTCTGTCTTTTGTTTGTTTTATGTCTTCCTGCATTCTTGGCCATAAAGCCTATTGGGGGGATATTTGATGTTTTATTTCTTGTTGTTTTTTTTTCTTGTTAGATTAATAAAGTTTTATCTTATTGTACATTTTTGAATTTAGTTCTTAATATTATGCTTAATTTCCTGTTAAGCCCCTGAGATTAGCAGCATTTCTGCCATCTTAACAAAACCGCTTTCTAAGAATTGTGTTGTTGCAAGCTAACAGAAAAGTGTTTGCCAAATTACTAAAGAATTTCTCTATAAGATCAGCACGCATGAGGTAACAGATCATTGCTAGCAGACAAAAAGGAACCAGGCCTGTATCAAGAATTGGGCTTGATAACAGTCTGCTGTCCATTATCAAAGCGGATGAAAAATCTTACTACTGGCTTGTTTTGCAAGCTTGTTTCATGTGCGTTTTCAAAATTGCAGGCTTGAAACAACCCTACATCAAAAGTTTGCTTTACTACATGCTTGTTTTGCAAGCTTGTTTCAAGCCTTGATTTAAGCTTACAACCAAGCAGCCATTGGACAACTAGCAGGCTTGAAGCAAGCCTGAAGCAGGCGTGAGATAACTGAGATGAAACCCAAGGATTGCCATTTACATTTTTGAAAGAAGTGCATCTACAAATGAAACTCAGAGAGGAAAGAAAATAACAAAATGAAAAATAAAATCAAAAAAGGTGAAAAAACGAGGATTCTGTCAGCCAGTGGAAAACCATGAAGAAGAAGAAAATATAAGCAAATATTTCGACAAGGACTAGTTGCAGCTTTCCTAGATTTTGAAGGGGCATATGACCATGTGAACCACCAAATCCTTTTAAACAAACTTGCAAACCTTGGAGTACCCCCTTAGCTAGTATCTTTTATTAAATCCTTCATAGAAGTGCAAAGTTTCATTGTTTGTGTTGGTTCAGCCTCTTCACCCCAAAAGACAATACCAAAGGCCTACCTCAGGGAGCAGTCCTCAGTTGCCTCCTATTTGCCCTATATCTCTTGGACATGAACCTATCCCACACGAATCTAAAATATGCTGATGATATGGTGCTATGGTCATCTGGCAACACCTTTCAGATAGCACAGTCAAATCTGCAAAAGTCACTTTTCCAGTTTGAAAAATTCTCTCAACATTCAGATTTACCCATTGCACCCACCAAGTCAAAAATAATCCAATTTCACTGGAAGCAAAACCATGTTAATGCAAAACTAACTCTAAATAAAACAACTATTCCAGAAGATAATCATATTAATTACCTAGGTCTCATGCTTGACCAAAAACTTAATTTCCACCTCCACATTTCAAAAACAAAAAAAAATGCTATAGAAAAACTAATATACTAAAAAGACTTCTTTCCACACCCTGGGGATGTAAGGAGAAAACCTTACTCCAGTTTTATAAATCAATATAAGACCCCATATTGACTATGGGCTCATCGTCTATGGTGCATGTGCAAAGACCCAGATGCAAAAAATTGAAACAACACAAAATGATATAATACGTCTCATATTTGGTCTTAGGAAACCCACAAGCACCAAGTTTCTGCTTATGGAGAGTGGATTAACAACAATAAGGGAGAGACGTAGGTTTCTCTTGACAAAACATCTTACAAAAATTGAATCAAATAGCTCACACACATTACATAATTGGTTAAGAAATCCAGCCATGTATAGAGGCATTGCAGATGAGTATGCCAATATTCAGAAGAAGTTCCCCATACCAGCAAAGTCTATTGCACCCACTTACCCCCGATCCCCCCCATGGAATTGGTCAAGTCCCATATTAAATAATGAATTCTCAAAGTGGAATAAAGATTTAACCCCCATTGCTTTTGTCCAGAAAAAATTTGCAGAACTTAATACAATTACCTATAAAAATCACTTCCAAATATTTGTTGATGGGTCAAAAATGAATGAGAAGGTTGCAAGTGGTGTTTTCCTTCCTCCCCTGAAAATTGCAATGGGCGAAAGATTATATAATAATTTATCTATAATGTCTGCTGAGTTAAATGCCATAATCATGGCATTAGAACACCTTAAGGAAAACCAACCTTTGATTGCAAATTCAAATAATATTATCATATATTCTGACTCTCTATCAAGCCTTGAGTTGCTGGCCTCAGCTCCTCAATATAAGTTGGACATTGACACTTATCATTGTCGCAGTATTATTGATAATCTTGCTTCAAGTGGCATAAAAACTTATTTTCAGTATATTCCTAGCCACTCTGGCATAAGTGGTAATCATCAGGTTGATGAAATAGCAAAAAATGCTATAAATATTGACCAGCCAAGTGGGAGACCAATCCCAATTAGAGATATTTACCGATGGAGGCTATCAGATATTAATTTTAATAAGATTAATCCTATCCTTTCCCCCTTTCCCAATAAGTATCTTTCTAAAATTTATCATAGAATTCGTTCTGGAACAAATGGACTAAATTTCCTTGCATTCTCATATAAGTTTTCTAATTCAAGTAGTTCAATTCCCCTGTCCCCTCTTTGCAGGCATTGTAATATGAATAATGAAACAATTAACCATTGCCTATTTGAATGTAATATGCTGACGTCTGCACAACATACCTTGCTTTGTAAACTGTTAAAATGCTTCAAACACCACAAAATCTCACTATCAGCCAAGAGCCTAGCCAAATATACCTGCACACAGAGCACAGAAATTGATATCTATCATCTTATATTTGAACTCCTTGAGTCAAAAGATCTACTGAAAGATATCTGAGAATATCTAATAAATAAGAGACAACCAAGACAGTAGCTCTGTAGCCCACAGAGTGAAGCAAAAAGAAGAGGGCTAAATAGTACCAACTGAATAGCCCGCCTTCTGTGAATTAGAAGAAGAAAGAAGAAGAGGACTTCCGCCAAGTCGTCCTCAGTGCCAAACAAAAAGAAAAAGAAAAAAAAACGAAAATCTAACCTTCCGAAGTTTACCTGACAAAGACAGAACAAACACTAAATACAAACCAGGCAGGAATCAATGAAAAAGAATTTACCAAGATGATTGAGCAAGGATCTTTTGCCTTGCAATAGTTTTAGCTGGTCTACAGTTTCGGTTTTCATTAGATATGCAAATAGGTGCTTTTAGGTTATACCGGGTGAAAATATTGATTGAGTCCTTCAAAATTAAACTGTCGTAAATTGGGCTTAATGAAATATCTCCAGTATTTCTATTTATTGCTAAATTTTGGTTCATGTATTTTTTTTTATCTCAATTACCTCTTTAAAAGCTTGTGGTAGGCCATTTAAAGTTGATATTAAGGTTGCCTCGTCAAAATGAACCAGATGGGTCGGATTTACGAAAATATGTGAAGCCAATGCCGAATCAAAGTTGTCATTGTTATTTTTTAATCTCAGGGACTTATCTATTGAAATTTTGTGCTCATGCAAACGTTCACCTAGTTGTTGATGGGTCCTACCGATGTAAAAATTTCCCACATTCAATCATCTTGGTAAATTCTTTTTCATTTATTCCTGCGTGGTTTGCATTTAGTGTTTGTTCTGTCTTTGTCAGGTAAACTTCGAAAGGTTAGACTTTCGTTTTTTTTTCTTTTTCTTTTCTGTTTGGCACTGAGGACGACTTGGCAGAAGTCCTTGTCGAAATATTTGCTTATATTTTCTTCTTCTTCATGGTTTTCCACTGGCTGACAAAATCCTCGTTTTTTCACCTTTTTCGATTTTATTTTTCATTTTGTTATTTTCTTTCCTCTCTGAGTTTCATTTCTCATTTATAGCCAGTTTGGTCTAAGAATGTATTAACTGCATCTACTGCCTTTCACTTCTAGCAGTGAATAAAATGAGGCTTCAAATTCTTTCTTTTAAGCTATGTGCTACTTTTGACATACTAAATTATTTCATACATTTGCAAAGTCACCCTACTGCGCACTTTTGGGCAACTGATAATTCTGAATCTAGCCCTATTTTCATTGGAACCTGCCAGAAAAAGATGGTTATTATTGCCTCAGACATGCAGGCCGATTCTTTCTTTGTTTAAAAAAAATAATACCAATAAAACACATTGTAAAACATCGCGTCGCTTGTTTGATTTCGAAAGCTCTGCTTTTATTCAGCTTCGTTCCTCGTCTTGTTTTATTTAATTAAACATCAATTTGGAATAATCATAATTAGCTTCTGCAGCTACTTCTGACTATTCCGCTTCTGTAAACTGCAGATCAAGAAAGGAAATATGACTGTGGAGAATGACAAAGAATAGAATAAATTAGAATGATAGCTTCTTAATAAAATAACTCACTTCTCTACAGAACAGCTATATATTTTCTCTGGAGCTCCATTTTCATTTGGCGTTTGAGGGACAATGTGGGGCTTGAGTTTTGGATGAACAATGGACAATGTGGCGCCTTCTGTAAATTGCAGCGCATTAACGAAAAGATTACTGTCAAGAATGACAAAGACGAAATTAGAATGATAGCTTTCTAATAAAATAGCCCACTCCTCTAAAGAACTGCATTTAATTTTTCTCTAAAGCTGTTTTCATTTGGCGTTTAAGGGACAACGTGGAAAGCAAATCAACTTTCGAAAGAATAAGATAAATGGTACTGACAAAAAAAATACCTTGTCTTTTACTTTCATTGGTTGATTTGCTTTCTACTTTGTTTGAAAAAAAAACTCCAACTGATAACGGGTCCCACTTCTATACTCTAAATTTCCCAAGAAAATACGACTTTAGAGAGACAACCATAAAAATAGATGGCATTAAAATTTAGACTTACTACATTGAGCCATCGACCATCTCCTTGAATGTCTTCTGGCTTTGATGGCAAATTAGCTTCAGATCCTGGCATCCCTTGCATTTTTGAGAGGCAGTTCTAACTTAAAAAACAGAAGGAGCAAAGTATTTCACGAGCAAGGGTCTATAACGCCTTTATATTATTCAATATTCTTAGGTATGCATTTAATGAAGAAATAGAAAGAACTTCCGAAAATCTTTTGGCTATTTATGGCTTACTTTTCAAAAGTTTATTTCAGGACAAGTCTGCCAATAAGTGTAAGAATTCACAACTACCTTGTAATTCTCTGTGCGTATACTTATCTTTTAATATAGTTCTATTCATATTCAAGTGGATAAACAATAGGTTTATTAACAAGAGACTCAAGGCCCATAGGCTACATAGGATTTTTTTTTTCTTTGGGGAGGAAGGGCGGTGTAGGCTAATAAGAAGTTTACAGTCATCCTTTGGGTAAAATTCTACTTTAGCTACTTTTGGCTATCTTGGAAAGGAGTTTGGTTAGGAAAATGAAACTTTCAGGGATAGATCTGCAGGCTAAACTATGTCCTGGGAAGGTATTTTGAAGTACCTACCTCCACTCCTTCTCCCTCTAGAGGGTCCTTACCTTTGATGACCTTTAAAAATCTGTGTGTTATAAAAGTGAAACCTTGTAATATAGATCTTCTGCTTAAAATGAAGTCCAACAAAATTGTTTTCAGCTTCACAACTTTGCTCAATCCCAATTTATAAGGTCTAAAAGGTATGCAAATTCATTTGCTAAATAGATCTTCAGAGAGAAAAGGAGGTGGGGTAGCTTTATTAGTTAAAACTAACATAAAATTTTGTGGCATCAATTTTCCAGATTTTGCAAATGATGTTGATGTAATTGGTATCAGTGTTTGGCTGAATAATTTAAAAACCTACATAATAAGCTTTTATAACCCTAATGGCCAAACTACAGATGCCAAGAATTTCTTTAATTATATAAATAATTCTAATATGTTAAAAGATATCATTATTTGTGGAGATTTCAATGCCCACAGCCTTTTGTGGGGGAATAAACCAGCAAATAAAGCTGGTAAATTCATTGAGCATATGACTTCAAATAATAATGAATTAGCTGTTGCTACCCCTCCAAACCTGAATACATATTTCAACCCCAAAAGTGGCAGATTCTCCACAATTGACCTACAAATTGTCATTAAATTTTTTGAACAAAATTTACATAAATAAAGTTGATAGTCTATGTACTGACCACTTTGCTATAGTTTGCTCCCTAAACGAACCCGCTGAAACTTTATCTCATACCTCCAAATATATCAACACTAAAGCAAATTGGTCTATGTTCCAAAATAAGTTAAATGATGAAATTACAAGTTTCACCCAAAGTTCATGCATTTCTAACAACAGTTGACATGCATGCTGAAGCCTTGACATCTTTACTAATAAATACAGCTAATCATGCTATCCCCAGGACAACACTTAAGAAAACATTCCCTAAACAAATTCCTAAAGCATGGTGGACAAATGAGTGCCTAAATAAATGGAGGATAAAAAAGGCAGCTAGGACAGAATTCATAAAAAAAACCATCATCTACTACATATTTAAAAAAATTACAAGCAGAATCTAATCTAAAAAGGACTATAATAGATGCTAAATATAAATACTGGAATAATTTTGCAAATAATCTCTCCAGAGAAACACATGAGCCAATTATACATAGTCATAAGCCACATCTGTGGGAAAAATACTTCCCCCAACCCACTCCTGTATGAGCTTATACATAATAATACGCATTATGACAATGATAATGAAAAAGATAACCTATTTGCAACTCTTTTTGTTAATAAGCTAACATCAAATAATCAAAGCAAACTGTCCACAATTCCTATGAACCCAAGTTACCAACCACACCCAGGATCCGAGTACATAACTAATCCATTTTCAATCCAGGAATTGAATAATGCAATACATCATATTAGGACCAAAACTAGCAGCAGCTATGACAATATACACCCTACATGGATAAAGAATCTCACACCTTCATACAAACAAGAACAAGGCTAAATAGTACCAACTGAATAGCCCGCCTGCTGTGAATTAGAAGAAGAAGAAGAAGGCTATTTATGGCTTTCTTTTCAAAAGTTTATTCCAGGACAAGTCCGCCAATAAATGTAAGAATTCACAACTACCTTGTAATTCTCTGTGCCTATACTTATCTTTTAATATAGTTCTATTCATAGTCAAGTGGATAAACAATAGGTTTATTAACAAGAGACTCAAGGCCCATAGGCTACATAGGATTTTTTTTTCTTTGGGGAGGAAGGGGGGTGTAGGCTAATAAGAAGTTTACAGTCATCCTTTGATTGCGAGATTGCAGTCTCAGGGTAGAACTGTTCTACTTTATTGACCTACAAATAGCCTGTTATGTAAGGTCACTTAGGCTGGGTTACCCACATATGACATTATAGAAAAAAATTTCTATATATCTGAGCAATAGAAAATTGTCATTTGCTCTTATATAGAATGCAGTATAAAGTCAAACAGAAGACAATATCTTGCTTTCTCCTATTATGTAGAATGATAAAAAGTCATACAGATGACTTTAGCCTATGCCTCATGCTATTATAGAGCCAGCAAAAATAAAGCCACACAAATGACTTTTTATATATCTCACTATTATTGAGAAAACATGAATAAAGTCATACAGATGACTTTTTATATCTTACACTATTATAGAGCAAACATGAATAAAGTAATGCAGATGACATTTTATACCTTGTACTACTATATAGCAAACACGCACAAGTCCTACATATAACTTGGTATTTTTATGTTAAATGCACTCTTTTATATATGTCAAACTGGAGATACAACAGAAAATCCATTTTTTATAGGTTAATTCAAGACACTGTTATGCAGTAATTAAATGCTTAGTGTGGTTTCCAATGTGTTGACAATATTTAAACTGTTGTTTTGGGGGGTTTAGGGGGAGAAAAAGGTACCTAGGTTAGGTTACATATTTAATATATGCTATGCTTTACAAATGATTTTTTATACCTTCTATGTTTGCAATTATATATTTCTATTTCTAGAGAAATGATGGAGAATGATATAAAGTCTTCTGTATGACTTTTTAAACATCAAAATTATTGTTAAGAAGAACAAATAAAGTTATACAAAAGACATTTAGGTTTTCTTATTTAATATATGATCCACTAAAATGTCATACAGAAGAAATTATATTACCCCACTGATACATAGAGAAAACAACAAAAAGTCATTTGTAAGAATTTATTCATGTTTGCTCTATACTAATATGAGGTATAGAAAGTCATCTGTAAGACTTTATTTATGTTTGCTCTATAATACAGGAGGTATAAAAGTCATCTGTATGACTTTATTCATAATGCTTTATAGAAGAATGATATATTAAAAAGTCAACTGTATGACTTTATTTATGTTTGCTCTATACTAGCAGGAGACATAAAAAGTCATCTGTATGACTTTATTCATAATGCTTTATAGTAGAATGATACATTAAAAAGTCATCTGTATGACTTTATTTATGTTTGCTCTATAATAGTAGGAGACATAAAAAGTCATCTGTATGACTTTATTGAAGTTTGCTCTATAAAAGAAAGGCATAAAAAATCATATGTAGGACTTCATTCATGTTTTCTCTATAATAGTATCAGGTATAAAAAGCCATCTGTATGACTTTATTTATGTTTGCTCTATAATAGCCGGATACATAAAAGTCATCTGTATGACTTTTTGTTGTTTTCTCTATGTACTAGCAGGAGGTATAAAAAGTCAT
>JAQQPU010018224.1:0-17200 GCA_029168905.1 Artemia sp. Kazakhstan ARC1039
AGGAGATTCACCTAATCACCTTGGGTGGTTGGCTTTTGTTTTGATTCCAATAGATTCCCAATCATCACAAATCCAAGTGTCATTATAGCTTCATTTTTAGTTGGTAAGATTTGATACACAGAAAGCTGATTTTGTCGACCTTTAGACGCCGGAAGTGAAGTGTCTGTTTATGAAAATAGGTGACTGCTTATCTGTCTTTGACAAGTAAAATTGTAAATTGTAAAACAGACAAGCCAAAATTGTAAATTGTTATATGTTTACGATATTTTTTTTCCCTGAATTTATGGAAAATAAAAAAATGTTTTGTTTGCTATGAATCATGACTTTTTACTAGCTTTTACTAGATTTCGGGAAATTTACTAGATCCTCTAAATTTACTAGATTTTTTTTTTACTAGATCTAGTAAAATCCTACTGACGGTGCCAATCCTGCTTCTGACCCCATCAAGGGTGAGAATAGGGGTACTAAATGATGGAATCCTGAATTCTTATTTAATTTTTGGTCTCCCCAAGCTTGAATTGATTGAAAACGACCTCTTATTCTACCAAATACTGTACAAATTCATTTTTTCATCTCCCTCTTATCTCCCTTAGAGTCGAAACGAGGTACTAAATGATGCAATTCCAATTGTGATGTTGATTTTATGTTTCCCCAGATCTGAATTAATAGATAAATTTCAATTATGTGATTTTCAAGGCACGTTGTGCGGATGAAGGATGACAGATTGCCGAAGATTGTTCTTTTCGGGCAACCATCTAGGGCTAAACGGAAAGCAGGTCGTCCCCGTCTGGGGTTGGAGGACGTCATAAAGAAAGATTTAAAGGAAATGGGAACTTCGTGGGCGGGTGTAAAAAGGAATGCTTTGAATAGATTGGGGTGGAGGAGGATCGTGCGTAGCTGTGTTGGCCTCAGGCGGCTTGGTGCTGCGGTGAGTTGTTAGTAGTAGTAGTAGTAGTATGTAATTTTAATACTACGAATGATATTTTTACCCCATCTAGTTTCGCCTAGGGTAAAAATAGTGTGCTAAGGGATGAAATTTTTCAATTCTGTTTTCATTTTTGGTTTGCTCATACGTGAATAAGAAGGAAACGCTTTTCAATCAACAAAATATTGACGATATTTAAATTTGAGAGATTTCCTCTCTTTGCCCCCTAGATTCCTAAGAAACGGGTATTTCAGCACATCTGATTATGGATATGTTATTAAGCGAGTTTTATGAGCATTTTGGTGACAAAAACATTTTATTGCTCAAATGCCGAGGTTTCATTTTTTTTTTTTTTGTAATTTTACTTGACTAAAATAAGTTCAATGGGCTTGGATTTTCTATGAAAGGTTTTTTCTTTGAGTGGGGGTGAGGGTCCTTTACTTATAACATTCTAACACTATCTCTATACACTGTTCGTGTTAAAATAAAACAGCTGTTACAAATTGTTTTCCTGTGAAATAAACTAGGAGTCTAACAGAACCTATAGTTTCTTGCTTTTTTAATTTAACTTTTTTAATATTTTGGTATCAGAGTTTTTAAACTAACAAATAATTTATTAACCAAGGAATGATTATTTCAGATAGTTCTTAGTGTTTCATCAATTGTTATCTTATATGTTATTATTCCATTGAAGGTGGAAAACCGGTCTCCTTTTGCAACACAGTCACTTCATCCTCACAAGATAATGTCCCTGCAGAAATGCCACGATTGGAGTCAACACTTGATGGCTATAGTATTTACCAAATTTTTGCCGGGTCCAATGGTAGCTTTGCTTTAGTAAAGCCTCTTAGTGTAAGTGCTTATGCCTCGTTTTTAGATTTATTCCAGCACCTTTATTTGCTGGTTTGGGGCAGTGGCAAGTAATATTCCAGAATTGACTTTTTAAACTTTTATTTATTGGTATTTTAACTACAATCTTAAAAATCTTAGAGTTAGGAGTTCTTGGTATTTTTTTTATGAAATCTGCCAGATAAATTAACAAGGGTGGATGATGCTCATTATGAAAATAACAATATAACATGAGAGCCAAATCCCTCCAAATAGACTGAAAAGTGGCTAAGTTGACAAAAAACAGTAAATTTTTGTAGATATGTCTGAATTAAATGAAAATTTCTAAGTAGTTGTTATATAAAAGTAATTCTTTAAAATATAATTTACATGTTGATGCATTGATGTAAATCTGAATCTGTCTAAAGCTGCATAGAAAAGGTTGCTTGGACTTGAGAACAATTATCTACGATGAATAATCATGGCTAGTTTGGTTGATAAAGTAACTAAGACCTAGGTTTGTCACTAAAAAACCACAAATAGATGACAAAGTTCAACTAAGAAGGTGGTAAAACCAGTTTCTTGTTCAGAGGCAACGCTATAGCGTTGCCTATAGTAAAGGCTATACGGCTCAAAAGTTTTATTATTTATTTATTTTATTATTTTTTTTCCAGAAGCACTTCATATGGAAAGGGCCGTCGTATAAACTTCAAAGGGGGCTTAATCGATTGGAAATCGATAGTTCTAGTGACCTTTTCAAGGTTCAAAAGTGATTGGAAGGCAACTAACACACCTTCCACGCCCAGTATTTCCCCAAACACATCTAATCAAAATTTTGACATTGCTATTTTGTTCTACATAGTTGATTTCCACATAGAAATTATGTTTTTGAGGAGAAGACTCCCCCCATAGCCCTCAGGGCAAAGGTTGTAAGTTATGCCTTGGGGATATATAAGGTTTTTATAAAAAGCTTTGTCGTAGAAACTTCTAAAAGGGTTTATTCGGTTGGAAATTCAAAGGACTAGTGCCCTTTTTAATAGTCGAAAGTGATTGGAGGGCAACTAACCCGCCTCTCACGCCCACCTTTCCCCAAACACATCCAATCAAAGTTTGGAGAAACCCATTTTGTTCAACGTAGTTGAAAATTCTGTAAATTTGGTCTTTGAGGATGACAAACCCACTACAACCCTCAGGGTAAGTGTTGTAAGTTATGCCCTGGGGGCATATAAGATTTTATAGAAAGTGTTGTCGTAGAAACTTCAAAAAGAGCTCATTCGATTTGAAATTGAAATGGATAGTGACCTTTTTAATAGTCGAAAGGGATTGGAAGGTAACTAACACCCCTTCCACGCCCAACATATCCCCAAACACATCCAATCAAAATTTTGAGATAGCTATTTTGTACATCCTAGTTGAAAGCTCTGGGAATTATATCTTTGAGCTGGAGACTCCCCCCACAGTCGTCAGGACAAGGGTTATAACTTATGTCCTGGGGGTATATATGGTTCTAATGGAAGGAATGCTCGCATAAACTTCAGAGAGGGCTCATTTGATTGGAAATTGAAAGTTCTAGTTCACTTTTTAAGCGTCTAAAGCTATAGAAGGATAACTAGCCCCCCCCCTCTTACGCCCTTTTCCCCAAATGTATCTGATGAAAATTTTGAGATAGCTATTTTGTTAAAAATAGTTGAAAGATCATATGACAAAAACTTCGGTGTCGACGCAACCCCCCAGGGCCCTGGGGCAGGCGTTTTAAGACATTATCTGGGGGCATATATAGTTCTTATGGAAGGGACGCTCTTGGAGGTCACCTCCCCCCCCCCCCTCCGACTTGACACCCTTTTTTCCTCAAACGCATCCGATAAGAACTTTGAGATAGCCGTTTTTCAAAAATAGTTCAAAGACCATGTAATGAAAACTCTGGGGCCAACACAGGCCCCCAGGGCCCGAGGGCAGGCGTTTCAAGTTATGCCTTGGGGGAATATATGGTTCTTATGGAAAGGATGCTCGTAAAAACATCAGAGAGGGATCGTTTGATTGGAAATTGAAAGTTCTAGTTCAGTTGTTGAGAGTCAAAAGAGATTGGAGGACAACTAGCCCCCCCCCATGCCCCTTTTTCCCCAAATGCATCCGATAAAAATTTTAGATGGCCATTAAGTTAAAATTTGTTCAAAAGTCAGATAAAAAAAACTCAGGTGTCAACACAACTTTGGAGAAGGCTCATTTGTATAGAAATTGAAAACTTCGAGTTCACTTTTTAATAGTCAAAAGAGATTCGAGGGCACCTAGCCCCCCCCCACGCCTTCTTTTCTAAACCCATCTGATGGAAATTTTGAGATAGGTATTTTGTTAAAAATGGTTCAAAGGTCGATAAGAAATACTCTGGTGTCAATACAACCCCTCAGGGCCCGGTGGAAGGCGTTCTAAGTTATGCCCTAAAGGCATGTATGGTTCTTATAGAAGGAATGCTCGTATAAACTTCATACAGGGCTCATTTGATTGAAAATTGAAAGTTCGAGTTCTCTTTTTAACTCTCAAAAGATATCTGAGGGCGAATAGCCCCCCCCCCTACCCACGCCTTCTTTTTCCAAACCCATCAGATGAAAATTTTGAGATAGGCATTTTGTTAAAACATTTTCAAAAATTAGATAACAAAAAATCCGGTGTCAACACAACCCCCCCCCCGGGACCGGGGGGGTTGCCGTTGTAAGTGTTGTCCTGGGGGCGTATATGGTTCTTATGAAAGGGATACTCGTATAAACTTCAGAGAGGGCTCATTTGATTGGAAATTGAAAGTTCTAGTTCACTTTTTAAGGGTAAAATGATATCCGAGGGCAACTAGCCCCTAATCTTCAAAGGGGGTTCATTTGAATGGAAATTAAAAGTTCTAGTTCATTTTCTTAGAGTAAAAAAAGATCAAAGGGCAACTAGCCCCTCCCGCCCTCCACGCCTTTGGGTTTATAAGATGGATAAACCCATCCGATATAAATTTGAGCTGACCATTTTGTTAAAAATAGTTCAAATATCACATATTAAAACTTTGGGGTTGACACAACCCCCCAGGGCCCAGGGATAGTCGTTGTAAGTTATACTCTGGGGTATATATGGTTCTTATAGAAGAGTCTCGTATAAACTTCAGAGAGGGCTCATTTGATTGAAAATATAAAGTTCTAGTTTAGTTTTAAAGAGTAAAAAGGGATGGAAGGGCAATAAGCCCCCCCCCACGCCCTGTTTTCCCCAAACCCTTCCGATAAAAATTTTGAGATAGCCATTTTGTTAAAAATAGTTCAAACATCAGATAATAAAACTCCGAGGTTGACACAAACACATTTTTTCACTTTGATATTGTTACTTTGATACCAGTTTTAATACTTTGATGAACATTTTATTTCTAAAAAAAAGTTTGATTTGGAAATAAGGAATTTTTAAAAACTTGAAACTTTTTCCAATCAAAAACGAACAAAAATAAATTAATAAAAAACTTTCCGAAAAATACGCTTTTCAAAGAAAAGTAAAGGCCATTTTAAACTTAAGCTCAGCAAATACAAATACCTGTTAAAATTCAAACTCAAAACGACCAGATATTACTATTAAAGGATAAATGAAACCCAAAACGAACATTTATTAAATAAACAATCATAGCAAAAAGCATACAACAAGTAATATTATAAATGAATAAATATATCCTAAAGCGAGTAATTAGATTGAATATGAAAATCAAGCTTAAAACTAAAAAGAATATTTTGCTTTTGAAGTATAAATGAAACTTAAAACGAACAGAAATTAAATAAACAATCAATGCAAACAAACATACAATAGATATTAATGTAAATTAATAGATAAATCTTAAAACGGGTGAAACTTAAATTGAATATGCAAATCAAGCTTGAAACGAACAAAATCACTACAAACAAGAGTCTGGGTATCGCCTCCTTCTCTCACTGTAAAAGTCTAAAACCTACTGCGTCATTGGCGCTTTACTGAAAACCAATTTCTTTTACAAATATTTTTCATTGTACTTAATATTGAAAATAAACATTAAAATTATTGTAAAATTTTTGCAAATCGCACCATCACATTCAGCGTATTAGAGATCCCTGCTGTAAAAGTTTCAAGCTCCTATATGCAAAAGTGTGGATTTTTGCAATTTTTCCAAAAGAGAGATCACAGATACATGTTTTTTCAAAGGATGATCATGTCGAACCAGCGATGTTAGAAGATCGAGACGGGGCTCGTTTGATCGGAAATAAAAAGTTCTAGTTCCTTTCTTGGGTGAACAAAACTATATGAGGGCAACTTGTCCCCCTCCCACGCTCTTTTTTTCCTCATTGTCGTCCAATAAAAATTTTGAGATAGCCATTTTGTTCAGCATAGTCGAAAGATCTCATAGCCACGTTTTTGGGGATGAATTGAACCCCAAACCTTTGGGGAAAGGGCTACAAGCTACGATTCTTACCCGTTGTTTACGTATAATACTAGTTATTGGCAAGTATACATATATTTTTCTATGGCAGAGGGTTATTTCCTAAAGGGAGAATTTTACATTGGAAGGGAAGTTTCTGGGAGTGAACTTTCCAATGGAAATTTTACAAGGGGGGAAATTCGCCAGAATTCAAATAAGAAGCTCGTTTTAAATGTATTTCTTTCTCTTTGCCGATTCCATTTTATGTGTGGAGATGTTCTGGGGGAATTGTCCTGGGGCAATTTTCAGTAAGGTTGGAATTCTCAGGGAGATTTTAATTAAAATGGGCAGAAATTATTTCGTACATAAATGAGGATGTTCCCTGCAATACACCCCGCTCTTTATGCTACAGTTTGAATTTTGTCCTGATTCTTTAACCCTTTCGGGACCGACGGGATTTGCAGGTCCCGGCTGAATAAAAGCTGGATTTGGCATCTCAGATTGAAAATAATGAGATATTATAGATGTTGTCCAATACTCCTTTCACAGACGATTAGATTAATACGTCATTCACATGTAAAAATTGGATACAAATTGCGCGACATGATCAGTAAGTTTGTCATACGTACCAAAGTTAGACAGGAAAATATCTTATTTTGCAATTAAGCGTTTTGGTTGTTGTGATATAGGTAGGTAAATGCGATTTTTTTTTCCGCATTTAATAAAAACTGATTTATAGTATGAGTTACATGAAATCGGGACATTTTTCCTAGGTTTGGGATAACAGAACTATTTTGCTCTGGGACCCTGAGGTCCCGTTAGTCAGCAACAGTACTTGTTGAATGAAGTGTGTTTTTGATCTGTTTTTGCACAATTAGTGACATGAGATCTTTTAAAACTAGCTAATATATAGCAAGATACCTGAGAAATGATGGGGCAGAGGGGAACGCACCATGCATTTGTCTGTCCCCTTAGATCAGTGGTGGATCCAGGTTTTTTTTAGGGGGGGGGGGTGCAAAATAGGTTGATACGACAAACTTGCGTTAGGAGCAAGTTTAATTAACGCAAACTTAAGTTAATTAAGTAAATTATACTATTTTAGACCATTTTAGGGGGGCGCACGCGCCCCCCTCCCCTGGATCCGCCACTGCCTTATATTTTTATTGTTACCTATTTTGTATCTTCTTGGAAAAATTACCTTTCTTTCTTTTCTTGGAAATATATTGAGCCCCTTTTCTCTCCTCAATTTTCATGAGTCTGCAATTTTGCAGGAAAGTCCTTTGCTTAGAAAATCTTATTTTTTATTTTATAATTCATTAATGTTGTTTTTAATAACTTTTTCGTCTTTATTATTATTTCCCTATATTATTTTGTAGTTTACTGCTGCACTTTTTATATTTATTCATTATTTCTTCATTTTTAATGTTTAGGTATATTTACACATTACATTTTATACAGCTTATTTTTTTATATTAATATTTCCCTATATATTTCTCTGTCTTATTAATGTCATTTATTAATCTTATTTCTTAAAATCAATTTACAATATCATGCATTACCTTACGTTAATCGTTGTGTACATTATTACAAGGGCTTCTTGGCTTGTGCAAGATAGACTAGTAGAACCTATATGCATCCCTTGTGTTTAGTTACAGAATGTCTTTTTTCAGAACATGAAAAAGAAAATAGCCCCAGGAGATCTTTCAACTTTACTAGACGAATTGCCTTCTGACTATGACTCGGACACAGAAATAGAGTCAGATTGCGACCTCTCCGATGATCAAGGCGTCTTGCCTGAGTCTGGCCTCAGCATTGAAGTGCTGGATGCAGTTCTAATACCAGAGATTGGTTCTGAAGAACCAAAAAGTAATACAGCAGCACCTAACTCCAAATTGCTCCCAAACAGCCGAGCTCAAACCATACCACTGGCCATTCCAGTTGGTACTAAGTTTGATAAGAGCCCTGCAAAGCTTACCTTAAGAGCTGTTAGATCTTCAACTGTCACATCTACCCCTTCTATTGCCACGAAAACTGCCAACGAAAATTCTTCTTTCGATATGCTTTTACCCAAATGGGAGAAACAAATTTTGGCAGCCCCAACTATGGGAACGTTTTCGGAAGAAAGTGGACCAAAATGTGACTTTTTTTATGATTGTAGCACACCAACTGACTTCTTCCTTCGGTTGTGGAACAGGAAGTTACTAGATCAGATTGTTGAGCAAACTAACCTGTACTCCCAACAAAAGATAGATAAATTAGCTTCTGCCAAGATCTTCAAGCCCTTAACCGTGACTGAACTCTTGGATTTCTTGGGCATCAACATAATCATGTCATACCATACAGTCCCAGACATGAAAATGTACTGGGGGAGCTCTGACGATGTACAGGTCCCAGCTATATGTAAGAGCTTGACTAGAAACAGATTTTGCCAAATTCGACGATTTATCCATCTCAATGACAACCATGCAATTCCCGAAGGGTGTAATGACAAGCTATTCAAGATCCGACCGTTGATTGAAAAGCTGAACATACGGTTCTCAGGTGCTTGGAATGAGGCAGAGGCTCTCTCAATTGATGAGAGTATGATATTATTTAAGGGTAGATCCAGTATGAAGCAATATAACCCTATGAAACCCATAAAGCGAGGATATAAAATCTGGTGCATTGCATGTATGTCTGGCTACATTCACAGATTTCAAATCTATCAAGGAAAGAAAGAAGAAGCATCTGTACAGGCGCAATTGGGATTGGGAGGGAGAGTAGTTGTCGAATTAACTGCTCCCCTCGCGTCCAAACATCACATGGTGTATTTTGACAATTATTTCACTTCAGTTGAATTATTGTGCTACTTGGAATAAAAGGTATTCGTGCGTGTGGGACAATAAGGAACACAAGAAAGCACTTCCCTGAGCTTATAGAGGACAAGAAAATGGAGAGAAGTGATTCAGATTGGAGAGTTTCTCAGCAAGAAATTGTTGCATTGAAGTGGAGAGACAATAAAAGTGTCTTTTTGGCGTCCAATTGGCACTCAACTGAGATGACGACAATTACTAGGAAGAAAAAGGATGGAACCAAATTGACCTTGTCTTGTCCAAAAATGGTCAGCGATTATAACAAATACATTGGAGGAGTCGATCAGGCTGACATGTTGCGTGGAATTTGCGGATACAATCGAAAGTGCTATAAGTGGTGGCATAGGTTATTCTTTGGTCTCTTGGATATGACCATCACAAACGCATATGCTTCTTATCAAGTAATGAAGCCAGAAGGGGAAAAAATCCCACTGATAGACTTTAGAAGAAGATTAGCCAGAGGCCTAATACAGTTATCCATGAAGCCACGTATTGAAACGACAAGGGGACGTCCTCGTTCCGGATCTCCTGTAGTGACTGATAAAAATCAGAACATGAAAAGAAGGAAGGGAGCTTTCAGTGTACCGGATGATGTTCGTCTAGGGAATGTCGGAACGCAGTTATCAGTCTGGTCAGCTGAACGCTCTAGGTCTCGTTGTGAAATCTGCGCAAGTAAAAAGAAGGAATCTCGTCCAAACAGTTATTGTCGGTCTACCCTTCCTAAAACTGCACTATACTTTTCTTAACACTTTGCCTACAACAACTTTAAGTCTAAAAAGTGTAATAATTACCACACTCACTCTATAACCATTCTTATACAGGGGTTTAATTAGGGTTTTCCTAAAACCGCTAGGTACTTCCCATTTAAGGCATAATCATTTAAGGTATATGGTATAGCTACCATATATAAAAAAAAACTCATTAGCCCCACTATCAATACCTGGGGCCCTATTTTTTTTTAATTTTTTTAGTACTATCACTAATTCTTCCTCACAAAATAAGTCTTAATCCTCGTCGAAGATGCCACAAACCTTTTCATTTTCCTCTATATGTTTTTTGTAGCTCTATCCCGGTATAGCATATTCTGAAACTGTCTTGCCCGTCGCTCTTAACTCTTTCCTTATCATTAATTGTGACCCCCTTTCTATTTTTAACTGAGACAAGTTCAGATCTATTACTCCCTTTAAATTTTTAAACATGCACGTACAATATTCTGCTATTACTCCGCCTAGCTGTATCATCCAGTCCTCAATAATTTTATCCATGGCCTCAACTTCACACTTTCTTAGTTCATATTTTAATCTTTTATCCGTTTTCTTTAGACTATTAATACACTGGTTAAAAGGTAGTGCTAAAACTTAAAAGGAGTTATCATAACTTAGGCTTAGTTCCTCCAACGCCTCCAACACCTAGAGGTATATTGGCCAGCTATGGTTCAACTTCACGTCGGATGATATTAAGCCAAAAAGCATAGCTCACTGAGGGATGATCGCAAAACTCTCACCTCATCTTAAAAAAAAAGAAACAATGGTGTCCGTTGCCTGCGCTCTTCCGCAAGCCGGGCGGAGCCCAGATGTAAGGGTCGTCCTTTTGGTATTTTAACAAAAATTTCGTTTTGTGCATTTTTCGTTGCTATTGAGCTGAGTCGTTTCTTACTTGTAGTTCGCTGCCATGAATTATTTGATACCAAACAATCGCATTAGAGCGCTTAGTGCTATGTACGAGAATAAAATTGCTGTGGTTAAGGTAAAAAAGGAGGCCAATTGCTGGTTTCGTGTTAAATCAGGAGTTATGCAAGGTCGCATTCTATCCCCGTTTATTTGGATCATTTTGATGGACCTTGTCTTAAGGAGCACAGGAAAGCCACGGGGAGAACATAGAATAAAATAGATAAGAAAAATTTTTCTGGACTTAGATTATTCTGAGGATTTATGAATCCTAGATGAAAATTTGAGCAAAATGAATGGAATTTTAGAGGTTTTCAAATTCAGGGTGCTATAATAGGTTTGAACATAATAAGTTTGAAGATTTATTTTAAGAAGACTAAGTTCTTAAGACTAAGAAATAAATGGAGATGAAAAGGTAACATTGGATAACGAAAAGATCGATTGAGTAGACAGCTCCATTTACCTTAGTAGCATTATTAATAAAGACGGTGGGAGCAGTGAAGATGTTAAAAGTTGACTAGCCAAGGCATAGGGTGATTTTTCACAGTTAAAAAAAGTAAGAAAGAATAGGACGATAAGTCTGCAAACCAAGTTTAGAATATTGGAAGCTACAGTGATGACAGTTTTCGAATATAGTTCTGAAGCATGGGTGCTCCAAAGAACGGAAGAAGATTTGCTTGATGTTCTGCAGAGAAATTGCCAATGGATTGCTCTGGGTACCCGACTGACTTACCATATTTCAAACAGTGGGTTGTACGAAAAGTGTGGTTCATCCTGCTTTATGTTCTGCGAATGTAGGATGACCGATTTTCCTTTTTGGCCAAGGGTGTATGGCAAAAAAGGAAGCAGGACGTCCGTTAATGGGGTGAGAAGATGTTGGAAAAAAAGATTTGAGGGAAATAGGAACTTCCTGGGAGGTTGTAAAGATGGATGTTTGAATAGTAGTAGTTGTAGTAGCTGTAGTATGAACAGGAAGCATCTTATTTGAATTTAACTAGGTTTTTCCTGCTGGCTGGAGGAACTTATTTTTCAACTCTATTCCAAAAATTCGTTTTCATTATTATTTTACTTTATTGACTGAACCATAAAGTGCCATCGCTCTGTGGATTTTGGATGGCATGTCTAACGAAGATGGTTTCTTTCTTCTTACCAGGAAATTTCTCGAAAAATTGACTACTTTCAATATTAATGAAACATAATTTTACAGAATAAATTTTTATTTGTTCATAAGCATGAATTTAATTATTTTAAAGAGAATTCCGTAGGCCGGAAAACTGAGTTTTTATCATAATCCACTTATACAGAATTTCATATTTTAGAAATCAAAACTTCAGGCCTTTGTTTTGATTTTTTCAGACATGTTGAATTTCACTTTTTATTTATCACGTCATTCTGTGCGTCAACAAGAAACTTGTTGATTTTTTAAAACAAAGTTTTTCAACCGAGAAAAATGAATCTTTCAACTCGGATCCGGAGCAGAAGCGACTCAAGTGCTTAAGGAAGTGGTAGAGACAACAGAACAATTTAATATGTCGTTCCATTTTATTTAATTTTTTTTTTTTTTTTTGTGGGGGGGGGGGAGAGCAGGAATGATTCTTTGTTACGTCATGATATTGTTTATTAACGATACCACATAGTAAGTACTACACAGTAAAGCACTGTGTAGGATGGATAATTCGGCTTATAAAAAAAAACTATTGTTTTTTTTGTTCTTTAAAGGGATTTTATCATTGAGCAACTTGAAATTATATTAGATTATCTTGTTCAAATTGTATTTTCAAGTTTATTGACATTATTTTAGGATTTCAATATGTTGTAGTTAATTTGATTGGCAAAACTAAGCTGTTACACTTATTAGATCTCCATGTATTTTCGGTGCCCCAGTATTAAAGTGTCTGTGTTATGATGAATAGGAAACCTTAAGATTTTAAAGATAAATATTTTTTGTTAGTGCAAAAGAATTTACTCATGGTTGGTTAAACTGCGGTTTTGATGCATTTTATGTTAGAAATATAATTTGTTTTGATGATTTATATGCAGTGAAGTTCATTTTCCCTGTTCAAGTTTTTGGGTAGTTATTTGTTTGCATTCACATAAAACCAACAAATTTCATTTCAACAGGAATGGCGCTGATTTAGCTTAATCGTTCTACCACATTACATTTTTAACTTTTTGATAATCTAAATCTCAAAACACATTATTAATTATTTACATTTCTTTAAAAATCTGAGATTGTGAGATAACTCGTTTCAACACTTGTAAAGTTTTTTTTAAGCAAAGCTATATTTTCCAATATTGTTTTTTTTTCTAGCAAAGATCTGAATGGCTGTTGTTTATGAGAAAAGTAAAAATGTTTCCTTGCCAGTGCTGTTTAATTTTACTTTTTGGTTCAGCAAAGTTGTTTATAGGATTTTGTAGTCTTATCCACAAAACAGGTTTTTATAATATCTGGAAAAAAAACTGGTAAGGGAAGGGTCTTCTATAAAAGTTTGTATAGCACGCTGAAAAGTTCGAAAAGTTTTCTGAAAAGTTTGTATGGAATGTTGAAATGGAAAAACGGGATATAGCAAACGCAAACCGTTGTAGGAGTTACCCCAATACAGAGATGTCTTTAAAAACTGAAATCCTACTGAAAGCACTTGGCTGGAAATCTGCGGCATCAAACCACTTTCGACCATAGGATTTACTCTGAAGTGTAGATTCTCCCTTATGGAGTTATGAATTCTTGTACAACTGAAGTAAAACTACAGGCAGACAAACGAAGCGGTTTATAAAAATGAAGTTTAGTCTAAAACCTGGCAAATCTGTTGTGCAATCTGTTGTGCAAATCTGTATTTATTTATGAAAATCAAAGAGTAATGATGAAAGTGACGAATTCGACATGAAGCCGACCTTTGCCACGAATGTCCCTACCATATTCGTGATCAGCGAGTTCAATATAGTGGGTATCGATTTTAAAATCTTCTGTTGCTCCATAAGATACGGATTTCTTTGCTTGAAGAGATAGCTTTAGCTGGCGCCCGGTTTATCTATGTCTCTAATTTTGTGATTCCCAACCCGGGGAAGAGTTTTCAAAATTCAATAAAGTTGGTTCAAAATACGTGAGCTCATTAGTAAAAATGCCGTCACGGGAGCTATCTTCTGATGTTGTAACATTCGGTTACATATCTCCATACTAGTCCAAACTACAGGAAGAAGGTGAAGAAAAACAAATTTCTGCTCCATCTTCTGTTCCCTATTGGTGAGTAAGCAAAGAATTGTCCTCGAATTAATAAAAAGTTTATATTTTTGCTCTAAGTCTTATTTGTGTCCTTAATAAACGTGGCAGTTTTGTCTCACGCTTTCACTTTTATTCTTGATAAATTTCAGTTTTTTTGCCTTTCATATAAAAATAATTTTTATATTTAGTACAACAAAAGTAAAATCTTTCTTAAGATTTTTTGTTCTTTTTTAGGAAGATTTTGAACCGATAGATTACAGAGTACCGAAAATTCAAGAATCTATATTTGAATGGAATTACGAAAAGATGGAAATGCTACTAAGTTATCATGATGTCAATTTGAAACGTGATGTTAAAGAGTAAGTTTCTGGCATAATGATAATAAGTATAAAGGATAGCAGGGAAGCTATTTTCAAACCGTTGGGGTCAGACAAACCTGGAACGTTCAGAGGCTGAAAAAACTTGATCTAAATCAGAGTTGCTTGCAATAAACGCCTTTGGGTTTTACAAGCGACAAAAATTTAATGAAACTCAAAATAAAATTTGGTGTCTGTAAAAAGACCTGTTTAAACATAAAAGAGTCTTTATATGTATTATGGAATAACTTATGTTATATAGCAAATTATAGAAAAAAATAGAGCAATTTAACAAAAGTAAAGAGTGAGTTATGTCTTGAGCAGAACAAAAAATAAACTACCAGAAATCATAATGAAAAATACCCTGAATTTTAGAAGAAACAGATATCAGACTTAATAATAATATAAAAAACAATAATGAACTTATAGTATATAGGAAATAATACTTCTTTTCAACTAAATACGAATAGAGATTGAACTGGGAAATCGCCCCCCTTGTTCTACGATTATAGTTTAAAAAACAGATATTAGAAGGTACATTTAAAAGTAAAAAAAAAATGATATTAGACTTAATAAAACAGAAAACCAATAATGAGCTTATAATGTACCAAAAATAAAACTGATATTCAACTGAAACTCAAAACGAACCAAAATTACTTGATATATGAACTGGAAAGTCGTCTCCTTTAGACCGCAATTGTAGCGCGAGTGTCATTTGTGCTTATGAAAGCAATATATATTTTAAGCGAATTCAAAACGAAAGCAAAAGAAAAAAAATGCCATTTTTTCAAATAAAAACTGAAGGCTGTATCCAGAGTGAAGGGTTTGCTGGGATACAGTTTATCGCTCCCCCTTCCCCCATTGCCGAAGGTTAAATTGTACTTAAAAGGCTACAACAAATCTAAATAAAGATTTTTGATGCGTTTTGTACAGTTTCTTTTGTAAACTCCTTTGAAAAAAAAAAATCCAAAACCAATTATCCAGAGTGAAAATGCTAGCAGGTTTAATCTTAAAGGAAAATGTTTAGAATGAAGAACCTAGTAATGTAACCTTAGTGTACATCAGCCTGATGAAACTAGATTGATATTATGAAATATAATCGTATAAAATTTCGAGGGTTTTCCTTAACCTATTTATTTCTCAATATCATAGTGATAAAAGAGAAATACTTAAAATATACATTTTTTCCAGTAAAGGGAAAATGGCACTTACACTGTGATTGTGATGGAAATCAAGTAGTTTATGTTCATTTTGAGTTTCGGATGAATATCAGTTTTATTTTTGGCAAATTGTAAGTTCATTAATTGTTTCTGTTTTAATAAGTCTTATGTATTTTTTCTTTTAAATTTAATATTTGTCTTTAAAAACTACTTATTGAACTATGATAGGGGTACAAGGGGGATGACTTCCTAGTTCATATATCTAGTATTTGCTGTTCATTTTGAGTTTGAGTTGAATATCGGAAGTTCATTTTTGGTTTTAGTTTTCATGAAGTCTTATATGTGTTCCTTTTAACTTTCAGTTCATGTTCATTGTGATTTTTTTTGCTTTTTTCAAGACGTAACTTCGGTTTTTAATTTTGTAAAAAAAAAAAAAAAAAAAAAAATCGTTTTACTCTGGTCCTTTAAATTCGTTTTTGCAAAATGAAAAAGAAGGAAGAACAACTAAAAATGTCTTTAAGATAATGATCTGGTAATTTATGATTTTGTTCGAAGGCCCTAATTGAATGAGTAATTAGTATTGACCGTCTACTGAGAACCCAAATAAAAAAGAAAAAAACTAAAAATGTAAAATCCAAATCTATACTAAAAGAAAATTTATGAATGTCAACTTTTTTCAGTTGCATCTTGAGCAAAGAGAAACTTAATAAAATCTTTTTGAATTTTTTGAGTTTTATATTATGTGTCGCTTTTACCCCAAGAAGCACTTAAACATTCATTTTGTCACTGCATTGTCACAGTTGTCAAATAGACTAAGATTAAGTTCTAAATTAATTCCTCATTTGTCCAAATAACGCTATATTGTCTTTGAATGGTCACAATTAGCAAATTGCTGGGTGATTAAACATTACAAATCTCTTCCTCCTTTAAAAATGGTAAGCAAAATTAAATTTAAAATCATTTTTACAGCCTATTTTATAAATTTTGAAAAATTTTAAAATAGGTTTATGGAAATTTTGAAAAACAATCCCCTCGAAAAGGGTGTCGAAATGAAAATTGAAAAATTGCATCCGAAATGAAAATTGCATCATTAGAATTACCATGATCGAAAGAAAACCTAACACAGGAGAATTCCAGTCCCCCACCTTGAACAACAAGCCAAATAACTTTCTTGCATGGGTAGCATTGTCTCCTTTTTTTGCCAAGACTAGCAGGCTACTGCAACGTCGTAAAGAAAGATTTAATGACCCATAGAAAAGCTACTGATCATATTTACATGTTGTTTATAAACTCATCTCAATAACACCATCTGTAGGTGATATATGGCACACAATATGACCCCTTAGGTTCCATTAATCGAGAAAGGCTGGAATCATAAAGAAGCACATTATAAAACTCATGGGTTAAAACTGTCAACCGAAGGTTAAAATCCTCTTCTTTCATACCCCCTCCAGCGTTATAAAATTCATCGTCAAAAACCCTTAACTGGAGGTCAACATGTTACCGTGAATGAATGTCCGAAATCTGGTTAATGTCGATATTCACCGGGGAATGTTCAAAATCCCTTTGTCTGTGATTGGATTCAATTAGCTTTGCGAGTCAGCCTTTTCAGTCTGATGCAAGCTATGATGGTAAAAAGTAAAGTTAGGTTAGCTTAGATTATATTAGTTTAGGTTAGGTCAGGTTAGATAAGGCTACGTTAAATTTGGTTCTAAATAAGAGGCAACGCTATAGCGTTGCCTAAAGTAAAGGCCATACGGTTCCAATGTTTTATTATTATTATTTTTTTT
>JAQQPU010018225.1:4564-15809 GCA_029168905.1 Artemia sp. Kazakhstan ARC1039
CTCACCTTGTATAAAGCACGACCAAACGAAGATCTCACTAAGCTGCGACATCGAATTTTCTTGGAAAAAGTTTCTTCGTCAAATACTACGGCGTTTGTTAAGCCTGAAAGGCTTCCGCCAACCGAAGCTGCAGCTTCATTCCACTCCCAACGAGTGCGCCTCCAGGTATCCCGTTGGAAAGGGGAACCAGCTGACCTCGACCCGGCTGACTGGGGTTGGGTCTTCAGAGACCATAAATACTCACCTGTGATGACCGATTTGTTGCCCGCACCTCAGACTCTTTTGAGTGTCGTGAGATGCAACTGTAAGACAGGCTGCAAGAACTCGCGATGCAGCTGCAAGAAAAATGGATTAGCGTGTACGTTCGCGTGCGGAGAATGTCAGGGTATCAACTGTTTGAACAGGGACAACGAGATTGTCGAAGACGAGGAGCTCGACTAGTGACATCAATGCTGTGTTTTTCAAGTCAACTCTACTGCCTTAAAAAGTGCAGATTTTACCTATAGTTACTGAAGTTCTTTTTTTAGTTTTTTATTCAGCGATATTGCCTTCGAAAGTACAAATTTTACCTATAATAGCTGAAGTTTTATACTGTGATCACTGCCAAGCGGTTGTTTTCTTTATGTTTAGTAATTCAAATGGTTGTAAGAAATGTCTGTGATTCAAGAAAGTAAAAGTTTGATACTTAAGCGAATTATTTTGTCCATAGGCCTACTTATTAGCCATTAGCAGCTGGCTCAGGAGTCAGGCTTCCCTTCCCCTTTTCCGTTATTTCCTCCAGTTTTGTTCGGTTTTCATGGTTCTTGTTTTCTTTCCTTCATTTTAGGTGTCAGTTTCGTGATCAGCAGATAGGAAAACCCCAGGAAACACATTTCAAACTGATTTCTAGCCCTGACTTCAATTGTCCCTTTTCTTCCCCTCTTTCCCCTTTTTCCCCCGTTATGGTGGGGCTCATGTTCTTTATTTCATTTTAGATGTCAGTTTCGGGATCAGCAGATAGAAAGACCCCAGAAAACATATTTCAAAGTGCTTTCTACCCCACCCTGTATTTTTAAATTTTTTCCCCTCTTCCCCCTGTTCCCCCCGTTTTCCTTAGTACTTTTATTCTATACTGAATTTAAGATGTCAGTTTTGTGATCAGCGTATGGGAAAGCCCCAGAAAACTCACTTTGAACTATTTTCTGGGCATGTTCGGCATTTTTCCCAATTTCCCCTTCATTTCCCTCTTTTCCCCTGTTTTTCGGGTACTCGCCCCACTCGGATTTATGGGGACTTTTAGTATGTTGTACAAAATTTTTTTCTAATCATTTTGGTACCATTTTCGTTTATACTGCAATTTTTTCCGGGGCAGACCCTAAAAGTCCTGGACTATCTGGAATTTCAATCTGACCTATTCTGGGGTAACAAAAAAGAGTCCTTTGTAGAATACTTTGAGGTTTTTCTTTTAAAAATATCCCTGTCTCTTATAGGCTGTACTTCCCGGTCGTTGAACAATATGGGCTCTCCATCTGAGTCCAGTAATTCACCAAACTCCAACAGCTGTAAAAAAGAAAATAAGCTTAGTTTTTAATTATAAACGCCTAAATTTTGTATATTAGCCTTATACCTAAAGCAGGACCAGGCGGGGTTTTCTTTTGTCTCACCTAGGACCTGGAATTCAGATGCGTCATATGGTAGACATATGGTAGACATATGGGATCTTTATTAAAGGACTTCAATACCCAGAATCGTCAAAATAACGATAAATGACATTCTTGTTTAGGCAAATTTGGCGCAGGGAAGGACAATTGCGACGGTAATAAACTCTTGTAGTTCTTCTGTACAATAAGTTATAACGAATACGGATCTGTTCACAAGATGGTAAAACCCTGAGCCTTATTTACTATGGCATTTTAGATTGAAGACTTACATGATTGATACAGGACACTAGAGTAAATAGGAGTGCCGTTTTTACTGTTAAAGTCAAGAAAGCCCTCTAGTAGTTTTTACTGTTAATGTCACGATGGAACATAGAAAAAATAACTATCTCCAAGATTGCTATGGCAAAATAAACACAAGGACGAGAATCTGAGTTAACCCTTTCAAAAGAAGTTGGATACAAAGTTGGAGAGTTTTAGACTTTGAGAGTTTAGAAGATAAATGGGATAATCTTAGAAAAATACTTTCGATGTAGTAAAAAATGTTTTGAGGAGGAAAGTTGGAGAAGAATTGAGGATAGTTAGTAAAAACTCTTCGATCTTGGTTGAAGAGAGGTAATTTTCCTTTTTGACAATGTGAAATTTTGTAGCAACGTGCCGATTGAACCATTAAGCCTTTGATTGAGAGAAGGAATTTTCTCCTGGGAATCACCACATGGTAAAGAAATTAGTGGAAGAAGTCTCTGAGGAATAGATCTTACGAGAATTAGAGTAGATTAAGGAAAATAGAGCCGGCATTAAAGTTTCAATCAAGGAGTGTGTAATAGAAATAATGAATATATTGGTGGTTCTGGGCTATGCAGGCAGACGGTGTAATAATTACATACTACACGGATATGTTAATAAATCAAATGGAATTATACATTTTGAGCTTGTCCGAGTGCATGAACGGAATGGAAATTCAAATATTAATAAGTAAAAATTAAAGGGGGTGTACTGAATATTTTGAGAACAATTTAAACTTTAGACATTTTTAACCTTACAATAAAATTGTAGGCACTTAAAAAAAAGAAATAAGAAAATTGACAATTTGGAAACTGAAGACAGATATAGCATGAAAATAATAGAATTGGTACGAATAATATTGAAAAATAATAAATTTTTAAGTGAGCAAAGAACATAAAAAGAATTCCATACATATAGTTTAGTTTTAGTTTTATTTGCTTATGCAAGCAATCATAGTTTACAATAAAAAACACGAGACTATAATTTGCATGTAAAGCACTTGCATGTAAAAGGAACAAACGAATTGGTAAAACAGTTTGTTCTTGGAGTAGGCAATTCCAGTCTCACTTTGTTAGCTGACATTGTGTCTATTTTATTCCTCGTAACTGATGGTAGAATCTCTCTATTTTTTTTCTCTGCTAAGAAAAAATTCACTAAATTTGGAGATCAAACCCAAACGACGTTTGTGAAGGGACAGTAGTTGCAGGACATAATGCCGATTCATAACTTCGTATGCGTCTGAAAGATTAACTTTAAAGGTCCTTTTTTGTAGTGACTCAAGTTGATCACTTCGGTAACTTGTTTTGTCGTAACTTGTGTTGTTGACTTGAGGGCCCCATACAGGGCAAGCATACCCGAGAATGGGTCAGATGTATAAGCCGCCATAAGTTGGGATACAGAGAAACCAAAACGACGTAGCAAGATATGGGAACGCATCGCACCATTTGTCTCTAGAGTGTTTGTATTAACATAAGTACTAAACGGACATTCAACGCTAGATGTGACACCGAGAATTACAGCTGAAGATACACTAGGATACGGTGGATGAGGACTGACAAAGTTAAGAGGATTAAAGCGAAGGATTTTGTTTTTTATTTCGTTGATTTGAAGGCTGCTGATAGTACATTGGTCTTTAAAGCTGCTCATCATTGCATTTCTTTATTGGAGAACTGCCTCGGAGTTTTCATTGAGATATTTCAGAAGAACTGACAAGTCGTCTACGTACTTAAACTTGTCCTCAAACTCAGCAAGGACAAAGTTTATAACCGCTAAAAACAACAGCGCTTCAAGTTTCGTGCCTTATAGAAGTAGAGGTCTAGGTTGGAAGAGAGAGGGCGCTATATGCCATTGAAAGGGAGTACGTAGTCCCTGAGCCCTGAGGTCAAGGTCACTGGGGAAAACCCAGAAATGTTTTTGTCAACAGAGACCTTGGGAAAACCCCTAGTTACATAACATGTTTTTGTGAAAAATTTTGGGAAAATTTAATTAGTTTCTCAACAGGGGGAAAACCTAGTTACTTAACTGATTTGTCAACAGGATTTGGGGAAAAACCCCATAGCCTTGGAAAATACTCTATATAAAGTGGGAAAGAGTTAGTTAGTGTCACAGTTCTGAATTGGATTTTGTTCGATAGTTTTATTGTGAATATTATTTTGTTTTCTTTGGAATATTACAAAAATGAGTAATTTCACTGTATTGAACATTAAGAGACAGGAGGAAGAGAATAGTGATGAAGTGAAGAAAAGAGCTGCAAATGTTGCAGTAGAAATAGCACCAGGGAGCAGATTAACTTTCGAGTGGGATGAGATGTTCAGTAGATATGTAATATCTCTGAGTCGATTCAAGATGGATGAACAGTTATGTTTTGCAGCCAAAGTGAATATAATGAATATATCTACCTTACAAGCAGGTTTGAATGCAATTGTTGAGCATATAGAGAAAAATGGACTGAGTTATTTATTGAAAAAGCCATAATATTGTTTTATATATATATATATAAATTTGTTGAATAAATATATTGATGATCATTTTCTTTTTTTTTTTTGTAGTACCATTTTTGAGAGTTGTTTACTCTTTTGCAGAAGAACCAATAGGTGATCAGAGAGTATTTGAAACAGACTATTTTCTTTCTTCAATATTTGTTAGTTAGTATGTATTCAGCAGTGTAAACAGCAACAGTAAAAAAAAAATGAATGTATTTGAGAAAGAAACAATCATGCAGAACCTTGTCACTTTGGAAAAATGTTTAAATCTAAATGACCGGTTTAAGAAATTGTCGGTGCCGAGGAGAATCTTCAGTCAAAGAATGGTTGATGACATCATGAAACGGGACTCTCCAACCTTGGATTATTGTATGAGGCTTTTACATCGTGGTCCCAATGCATTCACTCAATTTATTGACATACTGATTGAAACAAAACAAAATAGTATTGTAGATTTGCTTTTGAACATTACATAGATTTCCAAAAAAAAAAAAAAAACAATAGGAACAGTTTGTATGGAAAATCTAAAACCTCACATTCCAATGAAGCGAATAGAACGGGAAATAAATCCCGCTCAAACATGTTTAAAATGTGACGTCACCTGTTTACTCCTCCTCCTCCTCCTTCTATTTTGTCTTTAGGAAATCTGAAGCGAGTACTCGAAGTAAAAGAAAGAAGAACACTCTTTCTAGGAGAGTAGTTAGTTTGTAATCTGCAGTCTGTGTGTCAATAGTGAAGAAAATGTACTACATATGTCCTCTATGTTTATATACATTGGGCAGTTGGTCTTCCTGTGAGAATTGCACTACTGTCAGTGAATATGATGAAAAGTGTAGATTGTGCAATCCATGCAAACTTCACCAAGGATATGCCATTAAAATTAAAGATTGTAATTCATGCCTTGAAGACGTTTGCGATTCTCATGTCAGAGGATTCCTATGTTCAAACTGTCACTATGATAAATGTAATCAGTGGGAAAATACCTATCCTGGTATGATTAGAAAAAATTCGAAACGATCATTTAGTCTATTCTTGAGAGACTGGTATCGTCGTGGATTTAAATTATATTGGGAAGAAGAATTTGGACCACGCTTCAAGTGTCAAAATAACAAAAGAGTGTGGTTTCTACAACATCGTTGTGAAGATACTGGATGTTATGATTATAAACCTACGGATTTTTATTTGGCAGTTACGGAGAGTGATTTTTCATTTGAGAATTCTGTTTGTGACATTGCATCAAATACACAAATTGAAACACGTGAATTTTACAATATAAATGAAAAAAGTATCATTGACTACACAAAGAGATACGATAAGAGTGAAACTACATTGTATTGTACTAAATGTGATCCTGACTTTTCCCTACTTGATCAATACAAAGTGAATATAAATGATCTACCACCACTAGTTGTCGTCGACAATGATGATTATCTACATGTAGAAGAAGAAGAAGAATAAATCTAAACAAAAAAAAACATTTTTTTGTTATGTATATACATGTTTTATTAATAAACAAATTTACATACATTTTTAAAACACTTTACTCGTACGGCACTAAAATCAATATTATACAATTCTGAGAGCATATTTTCCACTACAAAGTCGTTCAGAAGTGGATTGTCTACGTAAATTTTGAGAAACTGCTTGTAAGTATAGCCACGACATCTGAAAACGAAATATAATAGTGCATGAAAACCACAGCTTTTAGTCGATAGATCCTGCACTCTCTTCCGGTTTTGAATAATGGGTTTCCCACTGCTTTCAATATAGGTTTTAATATGGACACCATAGAATGTATATGGGAATCCGAGAGGATCGATAAATTCAATAGTTTTCGTTGTTTGAAAGATGCACAACCAGTGTCCAGTATTTCTTATATTCGATGGACTGCTATTAACAATGATAATGGTATGAGTACCATCTTGAATTTTGTCAAGGAAATCCGAGGGTAGACAATAGGATTTGTATTTGGACATGAATGGATCCAAGTTAAATACATCAATTATTTGATTCGTGTTCATGGTGCCAAGTCTAGTAGAACACTACCATCGGGAGTGATCTCCCAATAGGTTTCAAATTGACATAGCGATATTAACGTAATGCTTTCAGTCAAGGCATCGGCGAATGTGCACTCTAAACGTACACTCCCTGTTCTAACAACAGTCAAATCCTGGGTGCCAGACAAGTCTAAAACAATTACACCAACAACAATTACAATACAATTACAATTACAATTACAAACAATTACATAAGTTTTTGAAAACATTGAATCAGTTATTCCATTTTCAAATAGTTGTGAATCATGATCCAGTGATTGCATTGTCAATTCATAGAGAGTTCTGTAGGATTTGTTATCAAATGATAAATTGTACAGAGGAACTCCATTCACTTTGCACACAAGACTGGACAAACCAAAAAAATTAAAATCATGAGGGGATGTGGTCCAGGACCCAACGGCACTAGCACTCCTTACAAAGGCCAATGCGAGTTTCGAGGGGATTTCCCCACTGATAAATGACGAATCAGTATAATTCCGAGAACCTGTAGCAATGTGACGTTGATTGGTAACTGTATGAGGAACGAGCAGTTTAATGTTGTTACCGTTGGCTCTCAGTTTTTCCACTGCCAATGCAACAGAACTCATGACCTGTTGTTTTCGCACATGAAGTACTGCTGAAGTGAGATTGACCGTTGCATCAGGTGCTCCAGCAATTGTTTTTCTCAAAATGAAATTACCTGGAGCAAGTTGTAACTTTATGTCAATCTTAACGTTGGGTGGTAACCATTGGGAAATATTAAATATTTCATGATTTAATTTACCAACCAAATGATACTCCTTGGTCACTGCTGTAGTCAGCTCACCATCAGTGTCAACATTTAATCTATATTCATAGCCCAGTGCATGACCTCTCAATTCCTTGTATGATTTTGGTGTCATCAACATAAATTGTATATAGCTTGCATAGTTTGACAAATTATTGCTAGTGCTCACCAATGTTCCATTAATGTATACATTAATTTGTCTGAACAAGTTGTGTAGAATACAGTTTTCATAGGATAGACCATCAACAGCACTAGGCGTTTGATTGTCAGACTTTTTCTTCACCACAACATTTAAATCAATAAATGTGGATGACAAATCAATGAAATAATCTTCATTGGAAAATATTTGAAAGTGTATATTTTCCGAGAGGGGTTGCTGAGGATGAAATTGTTCATAGTAACCATGCTTGACACTGACATCAACATTTTCAGCATTGAATAGATTTAATGATGAAGTAATCGATGGTTGTGATTCTTTATGAGGGAGATAAGTCATCTTATGAGAAAAAATCTTGTTTTGATCTAACAATCTTTTTCTTCTTCTTTTTCTTGATGCTTTTTCTTTTCAAAATTGTTGTTGTTGAGGATGGCTTACGCTTCTCACCTGGATGGAGACTGATGAGTGAATGACTACCACGCATCCTTTTTAAACCTTTACCATTTTGTTGAGATTTTAATTGTTCGCCAACAGCTCTTGCTGAAGATCTAAGATTTTCCTTAAGACTGTCCTTGAAATTTTTGTTGCAGCTGGTACAATATATTTCTTGGCAAGGGGTAGTGCAGAACGAAATAGCCTAGCAAACCAACTACCAAGACCATAGCCAGACATTGTAGTACGCCCCTTGTAGTAGTCCAATCCATGACCTATTTGATGAGGACTCAGAGCAGCAGCATAACAATTAATGTCAGGACAGACAAATGGGATTCTTCTACTATTCATCTTGAATGACAGGTCGAAAATGACATGTAATTACACATAAACCCTTTGTTACAGCTAAAAGATCACCGAGTTCAGTTCTTAGTGTTAACTGACAGAGTTCCAAATATGAAGTGTTTACAGGAACATACTGGAGGTGTCTTATATTATAGTGATGTACATTATTTTCTGTACTTTTTCTTTCTAGAACACGTAAAAGGGGGACATTGGAATTACCAACTCTGGACGATTCCGCAAACGAACTGTAGATGAATATACAACTGTTCGAGGAGAAGCTGGGTGCATAGTCTGCATAGATAACATGGTCACTACCACTGAAATTTTCTGTCTTAATAATACGGTTTTTAAAACCAAGAACCTCACGTAAATTCTCAGTGAGGAAAATTCTTTCATTCTCAAATGGATTGGTAATATAAATTCTCCTTTGTTCCGTCGAGTAATTGAAAGTGAAACCACCTTTTTTTCGACTTGCAATTTTTTGTTGATAACTCGACACAGTTCATGCATGTTATTGTATTCCCTGTAGGGGATGTTAGCAATAGGGTACTCATTAGAGTCAAAAGTTGCCATTGCACCTTCATCACCGAATTCAAACGGTCGTATTTTAATATCATATGAGATCTCTTTTCTTAGAACATCATAAGTATTCTTGATAATACAATCGACGAGAGCCACTTCATATCTACCTTGAAATTTAATGGTAGGCGACAATTTAGTCCAAAAATCACTTGTTCTATTCAAATCATCATAGAGAGGATCGGAAACATTGGACATGAATGTCACATAGAAATCATGCGACATTGTGTAAGTCTTCAACACCTATCCAAGAATCAAATTCAGAGTTGTACCCAAGCCAGCGAACCAACAACTGTTTCTTACCACCCCGCGTTCGAGTTTTTAATACTTTTTCAATTTGATAAATACCATTATCTTTAACTTTTTGCAATTCATAGTCATAAAATCCCCCCAAAATCTCATCATCTTTGCTATCGCGTAGTCGATAGGTCACGGGGCTAGTCTCTAGAACTTTTGACACTTTAAAAAGTTCAGTAGACCATAGGTAAATCCCTTTTTCAAAAATATTACTTGACCGATTGATTCGAACCCTATCACCCACAATCAATTTGCTTTTTATTCCATTTTCATTGTTAGAAGCATATTGTTTGACAAAAATGTCAAGTGTATTGTTATCATTGTGATGAGCTTCAAAAGGACAAAGATTGGACAGGGAACGATGAGGACGTTGATTGTAAACTTGCATAATTTTATCCAAATCATGAATAAAGACAGCAGTGTTTTTGAGTGTACAATATCTAGAAATGAGAAGACGAATGGTTCTAATCAATCGTTCAGCCAATGCAGCCTTGATTGGACTGTGACTATGATATAACTGTGTATTAGATTTTAGTAGAATTTTCTTCACATGTGGATTGACAAATTCACTTCCTCGATCCGTTTGTATTTTTTTATAGGATTCTCGATCAAGTATTGTTTCTAGAGCAATTGCAATCTCCTCTCCACGCTTAGATTTCAGTGGAATGGCATAGGAATAGCGACTAAAAATACTGATTGCAAATAGAATGTACTTGTATGGTTTATTGTTTTGGCGTTGCCATTCATCCAAAGTCATAAGATCAGCTTGCATGATTTGTAGAGGGTAGAATGCCTTAGTTTTTCGATATTGATTTGTGCGAAGTCTTCGATTTCGATGAAGTGTGTAGCTAGGTTCATTTTGAAGATATTCTTTTGCTACACTCTGTTGAACATTGGAGACTTGAGCAAGTGTACTGGGAGCACTAAGACTCCCCATCTCATCAACATTTGCATAAATACGGTTTAGAGTTTCATCCATTTTGCATGTAAATGTGTATCACCACCAACGCTACCCTTTTGTATACTAACAGAGGTGTTGGCAGTTGTCGGGGAAAGATGCTTTTTTCTACTGGCTAAAGTTGAATCATTGCTGCTGCTGCTGCTGCTGCTGCTGCTTTTGTAATTGGATTTAGGTGTACTTGTTAGCATTAGAGTCTTGAAATCATCTTTTTCAGAATCATCATCCTCCTCCTCCTCATCCTTTTCATTATTGAATGATGTCAAATCTTTTAAAATTTTTCTGTTGATCACAAGTGCTTTGGGAAAGTTTGATGTGTGTAAATATTTCAAAAGATCTGTGTCAATGGATAGAGTTTTCTTGCGATTTGAGACAAAATCAGTTATTAGATCAATGAGATTGTAAGTGTTGCTACCTAGAGTGATTTGATGATTTGTAGCATCAATTTTAATATCACTGCTTCCATTCAAATAGTTTAACAATCTTTTGCCCTGTTCCCGATAGGAAACTGGTAATAGATCTATTATTCTTGATATGTGGTCTTCTTCGAGTGGCAGTAGTGATGTTGATTGTGTAATATTCGCCTCTTGTATCTTATCTGCAACATTCACAACACTAATGGGTTTAATTTGATAGGGTTTCTGCTTGTCAACACGACGAAGTGCCGTTTGAAAAATTAAAAGTTTCTGATCATCAGGTATGCTATTATCATTAAGGAAATCTGTGAGATTACCCTCAAAAGTTTGCAGTGGAGATAGAGCTTCATCAATTGCAGTCAATTTATAGGGTTTCGCCATTTTTTTATTTTATTTTTTATTTTTTTTTATGCAATAGAGTTACGATTGAGACGGAGAAAGAAGAAGATTGGTAACAAGACCGGCAATAATTGGCAATAAAACTGTGAAAAAACCTTCCCCTGCCTGAACTAAATGTTTTCTTTTCTGTTTTTGACTGGTCTTTCTCTTGGACAGAGCACGAAAAATGGATTGATGTTGTCTAGTCTGCTTCTTAATAGCATCTGGTAGTTGAACATTGCCTCCAGTTAAATTTAAACACAGCTCGGAAATGAGTCTAATAAACTCTCGATCTATATTGTTCAATATGACTTTCCTAAGCCGTGGTTTTGAACTACTCAAAACAGAGAACAAGTGTCTATTGTGATGTAACTTCTTCAACGTCATAGTTTCAACTAATATCTTTTCCTATCACTCACCGGCAGATATACTGTTATCTCACGATCAAATATATT
>JAQQPU010018227.1:3164-17733 GCA_029168905.1 Artemia sp. Kazakhstan ARC1039
TTTCTGTTGTTTTCTTTTCTCTCCACTGGCCACAGTCTCGTTTGTTTTTTTTTTTAGAGATTTTTCTCTTTGTTGGTTTTTTGTCATGGCTGGCCAGTTCGGCTTAAGATCTTTCATACTACTCTTCGAATTCATAACCCTTGATTGAACAGGTATGAATTAATAAAGTTGGCATAAAACATTTGAGGAGTCTTGGCTGTGGCCGAAGTAGAGACTCGAATGTAGTGCGAATGAATATTATTTACCAGAGCTGGAGTTAGTTTTTTTTTCAGGCGAGGGGGGGGCAATGTAGAGTTTGCTGCCCCTGCTGCACCATCAATGCAGTAAATATTACAATTTCTGCCCATAAATATTACAGTTTTAGCTTGTTTTGCCGCCGCTGGAACGTGCCACCCGGGACGCTTGACCCCCCCCCCCGCACCCTATATCTAGTTCTGTTTTTTAAAAGTGTATCAGCCTCGGGCGGCTGACATCTATGGCCAGTTTGCATCATTAATTTTTCCTGTAATTTCGGTTATTATGAGTAAGCTATTAAAATAGTTTGTAATATTCGATTGATTGCTTTTCTCTTTTTGAGCTAATTTACTAGATTATTTATGGGTTTTTTTTTATCTATTTAATGGATGGTTAAGTGTATTGTGGAATAATTTTATCCTTGACAATTATTGTTGCATGACAGTCAATATATTGGCGATAAGTGATTGTTAGATAGATTGCTTTGGGTTTCACACTTCAAATGCTTATCAATTGACCTCTGAAAATGGCATGAACTCTAAAAAAGGAAAAAGGAAATAAGATACATGCCTATTGGATGAATATTAATGCCAATTTGTTTTGTTGGATCAAAGAAAGCTTATGTTTTCAGAAATACCCTTATAGAAACTGGGTGAAAATCAAGTGTTGGTTTTATTAAATTAAATTAAAACTGGTTAAATTAAAACTAATCAACTGAATTCAAAACTTGTATGCTATATAATATGAGTAAATTCTTAGGGTATTGCCTGCAATCATACAAAACAAATGCCTAAAACGAACAGTCGGAAAGCAGATTTTTGTAAAAGTTTATGCTTGTCTCTTTTATGTTTATGTATAAGTTTGTACATAAACTTTTATGTATAATTTTATGTTTGTCTTGTTATAAGAGGCCCAGCATTTTTGGGACATGTTCTGCTGAGTATTTTACTTATTAAACATTTAAAATTGTCATTTGTAATGACCAAACTAGAGAACTTTTTGTTTGAGGGTTAAAATAAGAAGAGAAATTGTACATATAAATATTTATGTAAATATATCTAGCAATATACATAAACATATCTATCTGAGAAGTTTGGCATGACACTAAGTTGTGTAAGTTTGTCGTTGAGTTAGAGATATTTCTTTTCTAAATTAAAAAAAAAAAAAATCAAAGGGAGCACAGGTTCGGAAACCATGTTTTATCTGGAATGTTGTAAAATTTTGCAGTTTTTGCACAATTTCTTTCTTCCTGGAAGAGTAGCAAAGGGGTCTGAAGCTCCATGCCTGTATTCCTACTTGGTTGCCAGTCTTTCTTCCACCATACAAAAATTATTCTGTAAATTTTTGTGGACAAAAGCTTGATAGTCTTTGTTGCTGATTTTCGATAAAGAAAGTTGAAATCCGAAAAAGAAATCTCTTGACTTAAAAAAAATTTAAATCTATCTGTGAATTTGACCAGTGGATGTAGGCATTCTAGAAGAATCTGTATTATTGATTGTTGGGAAAGAACGTTTAAAGCCTTTTTTGGGTTAGACGATTTTTCGTTTAGAACAACTCTTTTTGGTATGTTTATTATTTTAGGGAGCAAAAGAGAGAAGGGTTAATGTGTTCCATGAGATACGCGGCACCTTCAATGCCTTTTTTCACTCCCAGTGATTGGCAAGGTTTTTTTTATACCTTGTAAGCGTTTCGTAGAGATAGACCCCCTCGACCAATTTTAGATGGGCCCCTTACCTACTGTGAAGTTATTATTTTGTATTCTTAGGTTTTGCTATTCATAAATACAGTAATGTCTACCAATGCAGTCATCGGGGTCTATTTTTTTTCTCTATATCTTGTATGCAACCGACCTGTGCGCACTCTTGTGGCATTTGTCTGCATTTTTTAGTTAAAGATTAGATGGAGTTAACTCTGAACCTATCTTCGACGAGCACCCCCCTCCATACTAGTATGCTTTCATATATAAATTAGCTTTTATTAATATTAGGATTATTGGGCCAAATTGATCAAAAATACAATTGGGCCAATGAGTCTCGATACAGCTTTTTGAGTCCACCCAAAACAGTAATAATAATACAAATGATAATCACATAGACTAGACTTTGTAGTACACTGTAAACCATAATCCTATATAATACGAAAATAATCCATAATAAAGCATAAATAAAGATGAATCTTTTATCTGTATTCTATGAAGAAGATAAAGAGAAGATTTCTTGTTCTGTTTAAATCAGATGAAATCTCATATATAAAACTAGTAGTACTAACTACTCTTTCAAAAATGTATGTTATATGGTATTTTAGGCTATTGGTGAATTTATTTTGACTAACTCACCTATGAAGGTTAGTTCGGTGAAGGTTGGCAAAATGTTGGTTGTCTAATATCATAAAAATTGTATTTCAGGCTATTGGTGAATTTATTTTGACTGACTCGTCTATGAAGGTAAAACCAAGAGGTAAAATCTACAGCATCAATGAGGGCTATCAGGGCAAATGGGATCAATCGACTCTTGAATACGTCAATTCAAAAAAAGAGGTAATCATTTGTTTTATTTTCTTTAAACAACTGCCTTCCAAACAAATATTTCCATAGATCGTACTTGTCCGACAACCTAGGACCAAACAATCTAGGACCGACAATCTAGGACCAAATAAAAAGTAGGTTGTTCCCGAATATGATGGGAGGATATTGTAAGGAGAGATTTAAGGGATACGGGAACTTCTTGTAATGGTGTAAAGTGAGACTGAAATAGACTAGGAGAGCGGACGAGCAAGAGTAGCTGTGTTGTTCTCAAGCGGTTTGCTGCTGCAGTGTTTTAGTAATAGTAGGCAAAATTGATTTTCTTCAGGGCAAAATTGTCTTGTAGAGATTCTAAATTTTTGTGTTTTTTTTTTAAGGAACACTGAGGTTGTAAAAAAAAGAAAATTCTCAATTAGGATCTTTCCGTATTTGCCTTCGCATTTTCTATCGTTAACTCGATTTAAAGAAGGTAAAGTATTCGATTTTTCTTTTCAGCATCCAAATATTTGTCGATTTCGTATACTAGACAGAGAGTTTTCAAGAGGGACTAAGTCATGCTGATTAGATTATCGATTTGACAATCCAATAGCCTTTCCCACAAATTTTTGATTTTTTTTTTTTTTTGTCGTTTTCAAGAAGAACTATTAATGGTTGTAAATTGAGCTAAAATATTCTTGAAAAATTGAATTAGAACCATAAATGGTTTTGATTTAAGAAGGTCCAAGAGAACCATAAATGGTTGCGAGCTAAGATCTTCTTGGCATACTCCAACTAATATTGAATTTTAATTGAATTTAATTTTATCGAACAAAATTGTTTTCTTAAAAAAAGTAAAGAACACTTATATACAGAAGAATTGTGTTGGGTTTTTTTTTTCAAAAAACTTAGTGCTAAACTGTTGCTCCGAAAATATTTTTTCAAAAGACTTTCCCCGCAGATTCTGCCCGCCCCACGCTGTTCTTCCGCTTTCACTTATTTCGTCCCCCATTCGTTGCTTTAGCTCAATGTTTGGAAAAGCATTTGTCCCTTGCAAAACTCAAAAGATGAATATCCCATATCGATTCTTCCCTCTGCTACTTCTCTTATCTCTTTTTAGGTTAACTGACAGAGACTGATGAAAAATCAGCGCAAAATGATTCTAAAAACATGTGGTACCAAGCAGCTTCAGAAAGTGTATCTATTTTTGAGATACAGTTGTTTATGCAATCAACAAGTTGTTAATGTTTGAGTATTTCTGGACAAAACGTGTCTTTCTTATTAATGTTCAGAGTTAAGCGGGGTAGCACTGACAAAAATGTGATACTGCCTTAAAAACTTCATTATTTTGAAACACCGAGATTAAAACTTTGGAACAAACTTCTTAATTTTGAACAAACTGAGAGAAAATAGTTTTGAAAAACTGAAAGAAAATCTTTTTTTTTAATATGACGGGTCTAGAAGTTGTATGTCGATGTCCTTCGTATTTTAAACCATTGTTATATCCTTGGTGTCCTTGGTTATCCTATCTATTTGGTGTCCTATCTATCCTATCTATTTGGTTATCCTATCTATTGGTGTCCTGGTTATCCTATCCTATCTATTTTTTTTTTTCATTTTTCTCGTTTGTTTTAAATTTTTCGTAGGGTGAGTAGAAAAAATGTAAATTTGGTCGATCAGGGCTTGTGACAGGTCGTTTAAAAAGAAACCTTTTTTAAACAAGTTTTTGAGACATTGTCATTTTTGAAAATATTAAAAAATTCTTGTATAGCAACGATTGTCTGAAATAATACGCTACACTTTGTTTAAAAGGTTAAAAATTTTACAAAAATAGCATATGATTTTTGTAAAAAAATTTTTTACACATATTGAAAAATACTTCTCTTTGGGTATGATTCCAAATATTAAATATTTAACTTGCCCTTCTTGCATAAAATTAACCTAAGTCTTTTTTTTCAATTAAACCCACCTCCTCTCCTCTCAGTGATGACAAATTTTAAATTCAAAATACATCTAATTTTAACTTTAGACGTGACCTGCTCTTTTTTTTTATTAAATAGCAGCTGAAATAGACACTTCAAGTCACCATATACTACCAAAAACAGTCTCTTTGGCAATTTCCCTTTTTGAAGATATTTTCTAGCGCAAATTGTCGTAAATTCGAAAAGGTGAACAGGGACCTTCTTAAAACTGGTATAAGCTCAGAATTTGCCAGTCTCCTTAGTTGAAATTGGAGAGACCCACATTTGTCCTATTTTATGTACACTTGTCATCTTTTGACAAAAAAGAGAAAACCTAACTTTTATATTACCTCCATACAAAAATTTGTTTCAGAATAATAGTAAATGAAGGTAAAATACCGTACTGTTATTTGCTTAAAAAGTTTAAATGAAAACTTTTGAAGATAAATCGGGGGTATGTACCTCCGATTTGTCAGTAAGGCAACTGAGAATCCCTATACCCAACAAATAATTTATGTCAATAATGTTCTAAGGGAGGTCCCTTGGAAAAAGAGAAGTCCCTCGACTGGGACAATGTTTACTGAAACTCAGAGGCATAAAAATAGCTTCAGTCCCTCCTTTCGAAATTTTTCGAAATTTATTTAAAAAAAATACCTCACACCTTCTTAATTTTGATTAAGATCCTTAATTTTGATACCAAACTTTTGGTGTTTTGAAAATCTAATATGGACCTTGGTGTAGTTCTGACCCGTAACTGAGCAACATTTTATTTGCTTATCTGTTGTTTTTTTTTGTATATCATATGTGTTAGTTTTGTTTTATTATGAAGGTAAGCTTGTCGCTTGTGATGTAGTTTAATTCAATAAGATGTTATCTTATCTCCTGTCTCTAAGTCAAATTTATGTGTCGAAAATCAGCTGGAAAATAAATCTTCTTTCACTACCTAAAACGAATAAATAATAAAAATTTGGGAAGAAAATATTTGATGTGACGAAAGTTCATTATCATGTAGCGTTGACTTAGTAAAGAAAGAAGTATATTTCTTTTCGCCACGAATTTAGGAATAAAAAATGTTTTTGTCCCTGGGATTTATCATGGGTCTAATCATTTCTGAACTAAGAAATTTCTTTCGGTTGTTCCAAAACTATGAGGTTTTAAGGGCAGCGCCACATTTCAAGTATTTTAAGTATTTAAAATATTCAAACATTTATTAAGTAGGGTACTTAAAAATTTTAGTATTTACAATAGAATTATCACTGATAAAACAAAAACCCTGCAGTGAAAGAAAAATTGCAGTGGAATTTAGACACGGATTTTTGAATAACATCGTTAATAAAATGTAAATAAGAAGTGATTGTTATAATTTTAAATGAATTTCGTAAAAAGGAGTTTTGATAACAATAAATCCATCGAAAGTCAAAACAATCGACTTTTTATAGTGATTCTAAGACGACAAGGTTCAAGTCGAAAGCTTGAGTTTTTCTTTACCACTGTTTTTCTTATTTTTGACTACAAGTTTTTCTTGACCTCCCATGAGTTTTTCTTGACCACTTCAAAAACATTTGGAAGGTTACTAGCCCCCCTGTCATGCCCTTTCCCTTACGTCTCAAGGCATCGAATCCGTAGTTTCAGAATGGTCCAAAGGTCCAACAAATATTTGTCCGGAATGACACTACCCACGTAACCCCAGAAGGGAGGATTATAAGTTATGCAGATCTCCAATTCTTTACAAATATGTCTTGTCGTGAGAAAAAAGGCGGACATGTTTGGTCTTGGCTGTCCAATTAGTCTCAAACCTTTAAGGGTCGTTCCGTAGATCAAAAGTTCTCAACGTTTTTTGGGAGAGGGGCATGTTTTTGGAGGGCCCAAAAACCAGTTAACCACATTCTGTCTTATTAGCTTGAAACATACCGCTGTAACTCCCCTTGGACAATAGGACCCTAATGCACGAACACAATGAGTTTGGGGCACATTCCCCTCCCTAAAAAGGGGGTTCTGGAAGGGCAAAAATTGTATATTTTGATCGTGTTGGAACGTTTATCTATGAGTCCTTTGATCGGAGGAACCCGAATGCAAAAGGAAAAATAGAAAAAAAAGTTGGCCTTTTTGCAAGTGGGGCCCAAAAAAGGGAAACTTAAAGGCCTGCTTAAGCAAAGCGCATCGCAAAAGAAAAAATTGCAAGAGTTGATTCCTCTGAGAACAGTGCTCGAAATCATGTCTAAAATTTGTTTCTTCCCCGGAACGACTTGAGACATCTGTAAGCTCATGTTTGAAGAGAACCTTATACTCTTGGGCCAATAAAATCCTAATGCAAACGAACAAAAAAAAAAAAAAAAACTATTTTTCATTAATGCACCCGAAAAAGGCCAAAGAACTTTTCTGAACGGCTTCAAAATTACAGCCATGAGTTCCTAAGCCAACAAAACTCTAATGCACCAAGGAATTTTTAGTGTAAGGGGGTGTGCCCAGAAAACGGGACCCAAAGCAGGGCCAAATGACTTCTAATCGACTTGTAACTTATATCCTTGAGTCCTTGGGCCGAGGAGACCCCAGTTCAGACAAAAAATAAGGAAAAGATTTGTTTTCTTAGAGTAAGCCCATTACTATGGCTGCATAAATGAAAAGTAACACGAGCCGAAATTAAGTAAAAACAATTTTTTCAAAGAAAAGTTGTGAGCCAAGCAAAACCAAAAACAAGTTGTAATGATGGCATAGGCCTATAATAAGCCCAATGTATAGCTTCAGAAATTAATATGAATGGCAGTGTTGATTCTGGCCTCTCTTGCGCCCGGGGCAAAATGTGGATTAGGACCCCCCCCCCTTCTCCGTTTCTCCCACACAATTTTCAGGCAAAATTTTAACAATATTTTCGTATATTAGCAAAATTGTTTTCGATTATTAATTAATCAATAATTCGTGTTTTAATTATTTTTTAGTATAATATTTAAATTATTTAATTATTATGGATTATTTTAATTTAAATATTATTTTATAGTTTTTATTTTTTGATTTTTTTTTATTAATTAATGATTTATTTTCATTTATTAACTGCGCCCTGTACTTTATTTTAATAAAAATAAAAGTTCAAAAATTACAAAATGATTATAACAGTTAGATTATTGATTTGAAATCCTACGCCCCTCTATCCCTCCCCTAAAATCACCTCTGATGGATGAATAAATGGAACCTATAATGAACAGAAACCAAAATAAATATCCTAAAGCCAAACTTAAACTGAATATAATTACCACACAAAAAGGAGGGCTACTGTGCCCTTAAATCCTCTATAGGACTGAGTAAAATATATTTCTATATAATCAGAAAATATATTAAAGCTGCAAATGATTAATGCTCAAAATTTATCTTGCTATTTTTGCTGATTTCTTGGCAGGCAATTCTAATTTTCTAAGGTCAAGTTGATTAGATAAGATGTTTTTTTGGAAGTTGTACTGTATTTGTTTGTTAAGCAAGTTGAAATCTCGTCAAATTCTATGTCATCTGTTGTTATTAACTTGTTACTGATGTTTTTCTGCTTTTTTTCACTTAGTGATACCACTTTTTTTCACTTAGCAACATACGTGGTCAAAAATTCACTTGCGTTTGATCACACCCAGAAACTTGATGTGAGACAAATATGCCAAAAATGAGAATTTGAATTGTCACTTCCCATCTTGTAAAGAAGTTTTATATTGATGACCAAGGCTGTATCTACGGCAGGGTAGGGGGTCATTTTTAACCCCATCTCTTCAAATTCAACACTTGAGGGTGCTAACTTTTATATAATTCTTAAAAAGACTTAAATAGTGAACCGCGTTCCCCTCCCCCGTTCTTTATTATTCCAAATTTTGTCAGACACATGATGGGGCATAAGTCTCCGAATCGTGTTGATAAATACATATTTTTTTTCTAACTATGTATGTCTGTACATGCAGTACTACCAGGGGTATTCTCAAGGGGGTGGAGGCTCGTGCCCCCTGATATTCTAATTTTCTTTAATCTCCTGGCCCTTCTGGTTCAAACTATCCAATAACCTTTTTTTTCTTTTAGCCTCCGCCCCCGAAAAAAAAATCCTATTTACCTGCCCGAGTATTGCGTATCTAGTTTCTAAATACGTACTAGGTTTTAAAGTGGAGATTGTCATAGGGTTACCATTCAACTACAAATACCACCATGAAATGATTGCCTTTTAGGACACTACTTTTTAAGAGAATGACGTTTTTGAACAAATATCCCCCCCGCCCCGTGATCTTTCAACTATTGTTCATGCTAAGGACTTTCAATATCAATCTTTTCAGTGTTTACAGTGATTGATTTTTGATCAATTTTTTTTTTAAGGGCTCAAAGCCATATGGTTTGCGCTACGTTGGCTCCATGGTTGCTGATGTTCATCGAACTTTGAAATATGGTGGAATCTTTATGTACCCCGCAACAACTGATGCTCCTAGTGGAAAGGTATGTAAAATAACACAAAAGAGATCAATCCCCTGTAATTTTGCGGTAGAAAAAAGTCTGCTCTTGTTTACATCTTATAAACACCCTTTTATTTACTTTTTTTATTGTTGAAACACTTCACTTTTTCACTTTGTTCCTTAAAATCTTAATTGATTTTTGATTTCTTAAAGTCAGAAAAGTGAAAACATTTAAAAGAATTTTTTGAGTAAAGTACAAATTATATACTGGCTTTTAGAAAGCTTGGGGTTTACAACCCTACTCATATTAATTTCTGCTCGTTCTGAGTTTGACTCTTATTTATTTTAATTTCTGCTCGTTTTAAATTTGACTCTTATTTATTTCAGTTTATGTTTGTTTTGGATTTCATTTATCTATTGATACTGATTTGTGGTAGTTGTATTCTTGGTAGATTATTTGATTCTATTTGTGCCCATTTTGGTTTAATGGAGTTCTTTACTTTTTTTTAAAAACTTATTTTGTTGAAAAAGGTTTTTTTAATTAATAACACAAAAGAGATCAATTCCCTGTATATTTGCGATAGAAAAAAGTGCTCTTGTTTACATCCTTGAATCACTTTTTTTTTACTTTTTTTATTGTTAACACTTAGTCTTGAAACACTTCACTTTTGTTTACGCATTCTAGCGACCTTGTTCCTGAAGAAAATATAGTTCTGGAGAAACAAGTACTTACGCCTTTTTAAACTTCATTGGTTGTCTTGTGTGGAATTTAAAACTATTAAACAGAACGAAAACTTTCCTAGTCCCCAAATTTTATTTAAGCACCCCCTCTTGTTTCTCAGAACAAGGTTTTCCTGAATGATATTTAGGGAACAATGGCTGAGTAACAAAATAAGACTACTTTTTCATGATTTTTTTTATATTCTCCACTTTATTTTATAATAATAATATAATGCAAAAACAGGCTTGCGCCTCTTTCTACAAAAATTGAAATAATCAAATGGTTTTTCACTATAATGATTGTCAATCTTGTTCTTAAATGTATTGACTGAATCTGAGTTGACAGTCTGACGGTAGTGCGTTCCACTCGGAGACAATGAGATTGCTGAATGCCCATCTGCCAATATCTCTTCTGAAACGTTCTTCGGTTAGCTTAAACTCGTGACCTCTCAGGTTATTATTCTTGAATGTTATTATCTCTTCTGGAGGGATGTTGTCGTGGTATCTGTTGCATATTTTATATGCTTCAATAAGATCTCTTCTCAAAAATCAGTGTGAGAGACTTGGGAGCGATAATATTTTTCAAACGGTCTTGGTATGACAAGTCTCTAAGTGATGGAAGAAATTTAGTAGCCCTCCTTTGGATTTTTTTCTATTGCATTGCTGTCTTGTTGAAAAAATGGTCTGGTTGTTGTATGATCGTATTCGATCATTGGTCTCACTTAACGATTTGAAGAATGAACAAAACAGTGTTGAGTCAGTAAGAGAGAAATTTCTTCGAATAATTCCCAAGACTTGTGATGGCTTAGAGATGATTGACTCGTAGTGCTTGGTGAAAGTCATGTCACTGTCTTTTGTCACTCCCAATTCTCGCTCTTCTTCTTGTATAGGTTTCTGTTGTCCTTCAAAGCAGTAGTGCTGAGAAACGTGATGAGCAAGGAAGTGGTTTAGTGTTTTTTCCGTTTTCTTTTTTTAGAAAAGAATATTTCGTTGCACCCATAATTCTAAAAATAAGACTAACTTGAAGGACGGCCTTCTTCATCCTCCCTGCTGTCGCAATCAGGCTTACTGTCACACTTTGCTTCAATCAGTAGGCTCCAGTTCTACATTGTATCTCGTCTGCTCTGACACATATCCCTTTATCGCCGTGCAATATCAACATTGAAAGCCATGAAACATCAAGAAATATAAAGCTTCATACACTTTTAGGAAACAAATACATGCAGTGCAGAGGCATGAACTGCAGTCACATTTGCTTCTAGCCTTATGCTTTAGCCTGTACCTCAGCGATCAAAACTACTGCCCCATACTCCACACTCACATCCCACGCTCCGGAGAGGTGTCAAACTTTGAGTTATACAAAGATTCGTAGCTCTATATTCTTTATTTACTCCTTCCATAGGTGTAACATGTATGTGTCCCTGATATAATTGATAACGTTTTAGTAACACCCTACTTTGGATGTGAATTTTGGGACCATCCAGTTTGGCTTCTTTAAAAAAAATCACAATCCTCTTTGGCTTCTAAAAAATCACAATCCTCGTAGTGACTTCAGTTTTTTGACTGGTTTACAGCTCAATTTGAGAAAAGGTTATAGTAAACGCGAAATGTGATTAATTTGACTACTTTGCGGTTTTGAAGGTGATTCTACTAAGCACTGGACACTAAACACTGTTCAGTATGCTTCTAAATTTCAGAAAAAATTGTTGTGAATGCAAAGGATTTGTTAATGTTTTTTTTGGAGGAAAGGGTAGTCCTTTTGTTAAGGTGGCCACACTAAATACTCCATCACGGGAAAAAAAAAATCTGGAGAAAAGCAATATCTTGGGTGGTTTTCATACCTTTCCCCATGCAGGGTGTGATGTTTTACTGAACTATGCAATAAAAAATAAAAACTGTGACAATGATATGTTGTATATTCAATTGAACTTATTTTTTAACCAGTATTTAAAAATGACAGAAAATATGTTTTGCATATATGCTGTGGGCAAGGGCGTATCCAGGATTTGCATTGGGGGAGGGGGGTTAATTTTTTTCTTTGGGGGGGGGGGTGTACAAAAGAAATTTAAAAAAATCATCAATATTTGTTTATAAGCATTTTTGTTATGTTTTTACTAGTCGGACAAACATTTTTTTTTTGGGGGGGGGGGGGCTGAAACCCAGTAAAACAAACATGTAAGTTTCCTAAAGATCAGAGTTAACAGTTCAAAATTATTTATAGAAGCTTTTCCTTAATATCAAAGCTTTCGTAAAAATTATTTCTAATCTGGTTTTCCTATCACAGTGAAGGCTATATATGTCTTTAGCAGCTTTCTCAATGCGTTCGTTATTTTCTATGTTTAGAGGTTAAAACGTGTTACGTTACGTTAAGTAGAATCTAACACACTTTAACAATTCTGTTGACATTAGATAACCGTAAAATACGTAGAAGCATCGTAATAATAATCTAAATTTATCACAATCGTCATAAGTAAGCTATTTAAAAATAAGAGTTTGGAATTTAAGAATTAATACAAAAATAATTCAATAATTAAGAAATAATACAATAATATAAAAATAAACAATACAATAAATCAATAAAAAAATTACAGTTTGGAATTTGCAGGGGCGTCGTTTGGGGGTAGCAAGGGGGTGCAATAATGTGGAGAAAAAAATATTATACATCTCTTGCCCTTTGACTATCCAGATATGGACCCCTCTTGCCCCCCCCCCCCCAATAAAAATGCTGTAGATTCGCCCCTGGGAATTTGGAATGTATGAACAAATAAAATAATCATAATCTTCGTCTAAATTCATCACAATCATCATAAGCAATTTATTCAAGATAATAAAAGTTTTAAGGTTAAAAGTCAATACAAAAATAATACAATAAATAAGAGTTTGGGATTTTGAACGTAAGAATCAATACAATCATCCTAATCATTGTCTAAATTCATCACAATCACCATATGCAAGCTCTTCAAAAAATAAGAGTTGGGAGTTTAAGAAGTAATACTATAAACAAGAAACAATACCAAAATAAACAACACAATAAATCTAAAAAAAATAAGAGTTTGGAATTCGGAACGTTAGAATCAATACAGTCATCATGCATCGTCTAAATTCATCACAATCATCATAAGCAAGCTATTCAAATTAAAAGTTTGGAATGGAAATGAAGATCCAAGTTCTGATTAATGCTTTCTAGGCAAAGTTTATTAATATATTTTCAATGTTTTATTAATGCTCATCTTAAAATTTTACTTTTCTTGCTGTTATGTTGACTTGTCCATTACGTAACATAAACTTCCATATCAGAAAATCCTATACAGGACTCAAGTCTACTTAGCACCGCCCACATAATACACAAAATTGGCACTGTAAACCAATGTAGTCTTAATCATGCTAGTATGAAAGGTTCCACAGTGTAGTGTGAATGTACCATAAGGGTTAAATCAATGCGCATTTATGTTCTCTGTCACTTTTCAATTATTAATCTTTTTTTCATTTCAAGATAAATCTATATTCCAGTGTCTGACCTTACCCTAAGCTATTTGTATGGGGACCTTTAAAAATGTATTTATTTTTTTTCAGTTGCGTCTTCTTTATGAATGCATTCCAATGGCTTACATTATGACTCAAGCTGGCGGGGCTGCCACAACTGGCAAAGAAGACGTCTTAGATGTTGTTCCCACAAAGATTCATCAGCGTGTTCCCATTGTTCTTGGTTCAACAGAAGATGTTGAAGACTACTTGAAAATTGTTAAAAAGCACACTGATAAAGGAGAAATGTGAATGTATTTTGCCACGATGTCACCTTGCCTTTTGCCACAATAGAGATAGAAAAATGAATAGAGGCCAGGTTCTAGCTTCTTATGCCATCACAAAATAGCATAAAATTCATAACAGTGTGGCTCCAGGTTAACGGTGCTATTTAGCCACGGAAAATCCTTGGCGTCAAGTCAGAAAAGTTTAGAGGGGTGGGATATTTGAAATCTGGGGGATTAATATTTTATTCTTAAAATTATTCGAGTGAAAATGCCCATAAAGCAATTTTTCAATGAATGCTCTCAAAAAATAGTATTTCTAAGTTTAGGGAGCGCATACCCTCCCTACGCTCCCACCTGACCTATTAAGGCACTGCATGGAATTTTGCTGAATCTGGCCTCTATTCTGTTATCTATCTCTGTGGTTTTCACATGTCCCGTTTTTCATTTGATTACAATAGTACTTTTTTCCTGGTGTTTACAAAGACAAGAAAATTTGCTTTTTCTGAAAATACTCAGTTTATTGTTCTCCAAATTATGATTTTCATCACACATAGGTGTATAGAGGTCTCACCTTTGGAACAGAGGGGGGGGGGGTTGCTAAGTGGAAAGGGTGGTTCGCACAATTTTGCCGACGGGGGGATCTTTTTTTTAACCAGTGTAAGGAAGAGACAATTGTTTCGAAAGGATGCTACTGAATTCCATAATCTAACTTGGTATGGTTTGTATGTGTTTGTAACATCTAGCCAATCGCGTGGTTATTGAGTAGCAGATGTCAGTGTTCCTCTGGCCGCAGTTTTAAAATTACATTAAGTTGGTTTCCAATCGCCAAACAGGGTCTATGTTATTTTACGGCTTGGAGATTGAGTTCAAACTTCCACGCTCCCTTCCCTTTGGGGGGGGGGGGATTAATCAATTTGTGGGAAGGGGGAATTTTTTTCAAATCCCCGGTTTATGCCTGTCGTCCCACATGCTCTTTCGTTAGAATCATTAGTATGTAAT
>JAQQPU010018228.1:0-17729 GCA_029168905.1 Artemia sp. Kazakhstan ARC1039
TTTTTTTTCTTCTTCTTCTTAATGCTTTTTGCAAACTGTTCAAATCTCCCCCTTTCACTTACATCGTCCTCTTCGCTAAGCTGCCTGTCAATTTGAAAAAAGTATTAGAAACCATACAAGAACTTCGAACGGCTCTTGATGTTCCTTATTGGGTGTATCAAATAAGTAAGGATAAAGAGCTCTCCGATGTAAAGGTATTGAATATGGACTATTCTTGTCATCTCAATTGCTTTTCCAGTTTTGAAGTTGAAAACTTCAAACTTCTAATGGTTATGTTTTGCCCGGAAGCTTATCGTATGAAAAAGAATCGATCTCATGAACCGAGAAATTATTAAGATAGCTTAATTTGTACATTTTTTGTTCATTAAAATGATAACTGTTTTTTTTTTTTTTTTATGTTACTTATCTGACTATCAGTGCTTCAGAAGTGACAACAAAAATCAGTATTAATGCTGCTAACCAATCACTAACAAAATAAACTAAACTATTATATTGTTTCATGAATAAGAGAGAATTTTCATAATAGATCTAGATTGATGGATATTTCATTATAGTCTTGCCATAATCCTTACATATCAAGCTGGAGGGAGCGTAAGATTGGTCATATTTACTCAGCTGCGTCATTTCATTCTGAACTAGGGGGGGGGGGGAAGACACCTCTGTGGCTCCCCTAAAGTGGACGGCTCACAATTGTTTAAGAACAATACTTCTTCGTTATGGTTATCACAGGCCTCTCTCAAAATCAACTTATAACAGCAAGAAGCAATTTAAAAGTGTTTAATGAACACAGAGCGAACTTAAGTTGGAAAGTAATTTATAGTTTTATTGCAACACTGGAATCCGACGAGGTCTCATTTTTTCAAAAATATCAACTATAGAGTCGAAACCCAACGAGCAATACAATAACGATGCCCTTTGCGTGAGATTTTCAAAAATAAATATTATGGACACTGTTAGTCACCTGCAGGTTATCAATAGTTTCATGATTGATCTCAACTTATTATTTAGTTTCTTTTTTTTTTATTGTTTCTTTTGTTATTGAAATTTGTATTCCTTTTTAAAGTTTTCATTTCATTAAAAGAAAAAATTAATTAAATTTTCAATATTTTCATTATCAAATTATGAAGTTCTTCTATTATTAAATATGAGTTATTATTATTATTGTTATTATTATCTAGTTTTTTGGATTTTTCTGCTGAAGAGAAGGAAATGATTGAGGATTTTTTTTTATGATCACGATGAAATTCGGTGCCGTTTTGTAAATTGACACCGAAAACTAGAAAATTTTTCAAGTTCAAATTACCGCCATTTTCATTGCAAATCAGCACCGACAGCCCTTACGTTTAGAAAAGAGACTCTCATTACTAACCGTTATGATAGGCAGGGTAATGAAGTTTTGAATAATTTTCAAAACTTCAGAACATGCTACTGACATTGCCTTCAAATAATTGTAAAGTTCAACTAGATGTTTTGTTCGGCGTATTGGCTAAAAAATTGATATATTATAGGCAGCGCAATAGTGCTGTCTAAGTAAAAGAAGATGTTGGCGCAATGTAATATTTATTTTCTTGTTTTGGCCAGGGCACTTCGTATCGTAGGAGTTGTCGTAGAAACTTTGAAAAGGGGTCATTGGATTGGAAATTGGAATGGCTAGTGCCCTTTTTAACAGTCGAAAGTGATAAGAAGGCAACTAACACCTCTCCCACGCCCACCATTTCCCCAAACATATCCAATCAAAATTTTTAGATAGCCATTTTATTCAGCGTAGTTGATTTCCCGATAGAAAATATGTTTTTGTGTAGGACACTCCCCCCGCAGCTCTCAGGGCAAGGGTTGTAAGTTATGCCCTGGGGATATAAGGTTTTTGTAGAAAGCTTTGTCGTAGAAACTTTAAATAGAGCTCATTCGATTGCAAATTCAAAGGGCTAGTACCTTTTTTAATAGTCGAAAATGATTGGAGGGCAAATAACCCTCCTCTCACGCCCACCTTTTCCCCAAACACATCCAATCAAAATTTTGAGATGGTCATTTTGTTCAACTTAGTTTAAGTTCTGGAATCTAGGTCTTTGAGGATGACAACCCCCCCCCCCCACAGCCCTCAGGGCAAGGGTTGTAAGTTATGCCGTGGGGGAATATAAGGTTTTTATAGAGAGCGTTGTCATAGAAACTTCGAAGGCCTAGTGCCCTTTTTAATAGTCAAAAGTGATTGGAGGAAAACTAACACCTCTCCCACGTCCACCATTTCCCCAAGCACTTCCAATGAAAATTTTGAGATGCCCATTTTGTTCAACGTAGTTGAAAAGTCCGGAAATTATTTCTTTGAGGATGAAATTCACCCAACAGCTCTCAGCGCAAGGGTTGTAGGTTATGCCCTGGGGGCATATAAGGTTTTATAGAAAGCTTTGTCGTAGAACCTTCAAAAAGAGCTTATTCGATTGGAAATTGAAAGGGCTAGTGCCCTATTTAATATTTGAAGTGATTGGAGGGTAACTATCGCCCCTCTCACGCCCACCATTTCCCCAAATGCATCCAATCAAAATTTTTAGATAAACATTTTGTTCAACGTAGTTGAATGTTCTAGAAATTAGGTCTTTGTCAGCGTTGTCGTAGAAACTTCAGAAAGGACTCATTCAATGGGGAATTGAGAGGGCTAGTGCCCTTAATAATAGTCAAAAGGATTCGTATGGCGAATGCCCCCCCCCTCCACACCCATCATTTCCCCGAACACTTCCGATCAACATTTTGATATAGTCATTTTGTTGAATGTAGTTGAAGGGTCTCGAAATTATGTTTTTGAGTATGATAACCCCTCACAGCCCTCAGGGCTAAGGTTTTAAGTTATGCCCTGGGGGCATATAATATCTTATAGAAATTGTTGTTGCAAAAACTTCAAAAAAGGCCCTTTCGATTGGAAATTGACAGGGCTATTGCTCTTTCAATAGTCGAAAGTGATCGGAGGGAGATTCGCCCCCCAACCCACGCCCATCATTTCCCCAAACATTTCAGATCAACATTTTGATATGGTAATTTTGTTCAACGTAGTTGAAAGGTCTGAAAATCATTTCTTTGAGAATGACAACCCTCCCCCCATAGCCCTCAGGACACGGGTCGTAAGTTATGCCCTTGGGGCATATAAGGTTTTTATAGAAAGTTTTGTCGTAGAAGCTTCAAAAAGGGCTCATTCGAATGGAAATTGAGAGGACTAGTGCCTTTTTTCTTAGTTGAAAGGGATCAAAGGGCAAATAACCCTCTCCAAGCCTATCATTTCCCCAAACACTTCCTGTCAAAATTTTGATATAGCCAATTTATTAAGCATATCAGTAAGGTCTGGAAATTATGTCTTTGAGATAACAATTCCCCCCTCCCCCCAGCCCTCAAGGCAAGGGTTGTAAGTTATGCCCTGGGGATATATTTGGTTTTATATAGGGTGTAGTCATATAAACTTTTAAGGGGGCTCATTGGAAATTTTGAGATAGCCATTCTATTCAAAGTAGTCTAAATATCATATAACAAGACTTTTGCGGTTGAAACAAACCTCAGAGATTAGGGGCAAGTGTTTTAAGTTATACCCAGGAGGTATTTATGGTTTTTATGGAAGGAATGGTTGTTTAACTTCAGTAGAGGCTCAGTCTTTCTGCCTGAAAAAGACAATGTCAATATAAAACGAACAGAAATTAATCAAAATAACTTTTTGCTCAAAATAAGTTTTTCAGAAAAAAAGTAAAGAACTCCATTAAACCAAAAATGACCAAAAATAGAATAAAATAATCTACCAAGTATACAACTACCACAAATCAGTATCATAGGCAGTGTAATAGCGCTGCCTAAGTAAAGAACTATGTTGGCACAATGTATTATTTTTTTTCCCATATCCGGGCACTTCGTATCGAAGGAGTTGTCGTAGAAACTTCTAAAAGGGCTCATTTGACTGGAAATTGGAATGGCTAGTGCCCTTTTTAATAGTCAAAAGTGATTGGAAGGCAACTAACACCCCTTCCACGCCCTTCATTTCCCCAAACACATCCAATCAAAATTTTGAGATAGCTATTTTTTTCAGCGTAGCTGATTTACAGATAGAAATTATGTTTTTGAGGAGGACACTATCCCCCACAGTCCTCAGAGCAAGGGTTGTAAGTTATGCTCTGGGGGCATATAAGGTTTTTATAGAAAGCTTTGTTGTAGAAACTTCAAAAAGGGATCATTCGATTGAAAATTCAAAGGGCTAGTGCCCTTTTTAATAGTCGAAAGTGATTGGAGGGCAACTAACCACCCTCTCACGCCCACCTTTTCTCCAAACATCCAATCAAAATTTTGAGATAGTCATTTTGTTCAACGTAGTTGAAAGTTCTGGAAACTAGGTCTTTGAGGATGACAATCCCGCACAATCCTCAGGGGAAAGGTTGTAAGTTATGTCCATGGGGCGTATAAGGTTTTATAGATAGCGTTGTCTAGAAACTTCAAAAAAACTCATTTGATTGGAAATTGAGAGGGCTAGTGCCTTTTTTAATAGTCGAAAGTGATTGGAGGGTAACTAACCCCCCTGTTACGCCCACCATTTCCCCAAACACATCCAATTAAAATTTTGAGATAGGCATTTTCTTCAACTTAGATGAAAGTTCTGGAAATTAGGATTTGGAGGATTACAAACCCCCCAAACTCCTCAGGGTAACGGTTGTAAGCTATGCCCATGGGGCATAGAAGGTTTTTATTGGAAGTGTTTTCGTAGAAACTTCAAAAAGGGCTCCTTTGACTGGAAATTGAAAGGACTAGTGCCCTTTTTAATAATCGAAAGTGATTGAAGGGCAACTAACCCCCCTCTCACGCCCACCATTTCCCCAAACCCATCCAATCAAAATTTTGAGATAGCCATTTTGTTCAACGTCGATGAAAGTTCTGTAAATTAGGTTTTTGATGATAAATCCCCCCCCCCCCAGCCTTCAAGGTAATGGTTGTAAGTTATGACCTGTGAGCATATAAGGTTTTTTATAGAAAATGTTGTCGTAGAAACTTCAAAAAAGGTTCATTCAATTGGAAATTGAAAGGGCTAGTGCCCTTTTTAATAGCCTAGTCGAAACTGATTGGCATACAAACTACCACAAATCAGCTTAGTTGAAAGTTCCGGATATTAGGTCTTTGAGCATGATAACCCTCCCCCCCCCCCCCACACACACACACACACACTTCAGGGCAAAAGTTGTAAGTTATACCCTGGGGGCACATAAGGTTTTTATAGAGAGTATTGTCGTAGAAACTTCGGAAACTTCAAAAATTCGAAGGGTTAGTGCCCTTTTTAATAGTCAAAAGTGATTGTAGGAAAACTAACATCCCTCCCACGCCCACCATTTCCCCAAAAACATCCAATAAAAATTTGGAGATAGCCATTCTGTTCAACGTAGTTGAAAAGTCCGGAAATTATATCTTTGAGGATGACATTTTACCCACAGCCCTCAGCGCAAGGGTTGTAAGTTATGCCCTGGAGGCATAGAAATTTCAAAAATGGCTAATTCGATTGGAAATCGAAAGCGCTAGTGCCCTATTTTACAGTCGAAAGTGATTTGAGGGTAACAACGGCTCTCTCACGCCCACCATTTCCCCCAACACATCCAATCAAATTTTGAGATAGAAATTTTGTTCAACGTAGTTGAAAGTTCTGGGAATTAGGTCTTTGCCAGCGTTGTCGTAGAAACTTCAAAAAGGACTCATTCAATTAGGAATTGAGAGGGCTAGTGCCCTTATTAATAGTTAAAAGTGATTGGAGGGCGAATGCCCCCGTATACCCATCATTTCCCCCAAACACTTCCGATCAACATTTTGATATGGCAATTTTTTTAACGTAGTTGAAGGGTCCGGAAATCAGGTTTTTGAGTATGAAAACCCCCCACAGCCCTCAGGGCTAAGGTTGTAAGTTATGCCCTGGGGTATATAATGTCAAATAGAAAGTGTTGTCATAAAAACTTCAAAAAGGGCTCTTTCGATTGGAAATTGAGAGCTCCATTGCCCTTTTTAATAGTCGAAAGTAATCAAAAAGTGAATCGCACCCCCCCCCCCTCGACACCCATTATTTCTCCAAAAATTTCTGATCAACATTTTGATATGGCCATTTTGTTCAATGTAGTTGAAAGGTCTGGAAACTATGTCTTTGAGGAAGACAACCCTCCCTCCATAGCCCTCCTGACAAGGATCTTAAGTTATGCCCTTGGTGCATATAACGTTTTTATAGGAAGTTTTGTCGTAGAAGCTTCAAAAAGGGCTCATTGGATTGAAAGTTAAGAGGAATAGTGCTTTTTTTATTAGTCAAAAGTGATCAGAAGGCAAATATCTCCCTCCACGCCTACCATTTCCCCAAAAACTTCCGATCAACATTTTGATATAGCCATTTTGTTAAGTCTATAAGAAAGGTCTAGAAATTATTTTTTTGAGGATGACAAATCCCCCCAGCCCTCATTGCAAGAGTTATAAGTTATGCCCTGGGGACATATAGGTTTTTTATAGAAAGTTTAGTCATATAAACTTCAAAAGTGGGTTATTGAATTTGAGCTTAAATCTTCATGAACATAAAAGAGCTGCCTGGATATTACCCGTTCATCAGGGGAGACTTCACTGAAGTTTCTTCCCTACTGGACTTGTCATAGGCCTATTCATGCCGGAATTCCACAATTTCCTAATAGCTTTGCATTATTTTGTGCCTCACCATAATTTTCTTCCTCCGCTTGAATGATCATCATCAATGGTGATCCCTCAGAAAATGGCTGGTAAAATCCTCGAAGGAGGCCACACACCAGATGGGATTATGTAAACCAATGCATGATCACTACAAAATCATTCCAAATGAAGCCTCATCTGCAGCTTTGAACAGGGCCACTTGGAGAAGACAGACCGCGCTGTCAACCAGTTCCCTCTACGCTGGCGATTTTTCGGAGCAAGAGCGTTAAGCCAAACAAAGTTAATTCCAGGTTGTTGAAAATAGTAGAATGGCCATTGTGGTAATTCAGTATTGAAACATCTTTAGATTCAGTAAATAAATAACAATTGTGGAGGGATCACTTTTGTTTATTTTTTTTTTTGTAATGGTGCAGTTTTGAAACCTTAAAATGTCTTTGAAATGCAAACGAATACCTTACGTTAGGAGGGTGGTGTCGTAGATTGTGTCTTAGGGAAGAAACTTAGAAGTTCAGCTAGGAATGTTAGTGAAAATGCTTTAAGCTTGGTAGAAATGAGGGGGAGCTTGTGCAAGAAGTATTAGAGTGACGGAAAGTAGGAGAAAAAAGGAATGAAATTGGAAGTAAAACCAGTGTCGTTACTAGACAAAATGTTGGGGGGGGAGGGAGGAGCAAGAGATTTCATCGATTGGCTGGCCATTTTTACTGACTTTTTTTTGTCAATAATTAGCATAATGTCCGTTTCGAATACAATACGTAAAATCACTGCACGAGTCAATAAATCCGCTGCATTTACCAACCAAGATTTAGATTTCAGTATATATCATGTCACTATTTCAAGGCTGTTTATTTAACCAAATGGAAAGTTGTGGCACCATCTATAAAATCACGGTAGGAGTCGGTAAAACTGTTGCGTTTACCAACCAAGTTCGAAATTTCTATAGATGACATGTCAGTATTTTCGTGGTCTTTATTGAACCGAAGAAAGAATTTTGCCAAATTATTTTTTTTACCGAGTAGCCAAAAACGTTGGTGGGGGGGGGGGTCCCCCATCTTTCTTAAAAAAGAAAATAAGAAAAAAATGGAACCCTGTGTGCCACTAGCATTTGGCCAAATGAGTTAGCATATCGGCATCAAAATCCCTTTTTAGTTTTAGAAGGAAACCGTAAGGCAAAATATATCCATCCGAAATGCTATGTGCTACCTGTATTCAAGAAAGGGAAGCTTTCAGATGCCAAAATCTGTAGACCTATCAGTTTGGATCTCTGTCCCTTCGAAAATTCTGGAAGGCATGGTAAATGATGCCATTATACAATACCTGAAAGCCAGGATCTCTTGCCCAACTATCACCACAGTTTTAGGAAAGGCAGGCCAATAGACTCAAACTTACTTGGTACCTTTAATGGCATTACTGACTTTGTTGATAAAGGGATACCAGTTAACCTTTTCCTCCTTGACCTAATCCTTTCCTTATTATGGCATTTCAGAAGTTTCAACATCGGAGATTAAAGCTTAAACTGGAATGCCAGCATTTAAATGAAGAAATCGTCTATTTGGGTCATGGCCTTCCTTACGTGCAGAATGCAGGTTATTGTTGTATATACCTCAGATTGTCCCAACCCTTAAACAGTAAAGAATAGAGTTTCCCAGGGTACTTGGCTTGGTTCTACTCTATTACTCGTTTATATTAATGATACCCCTGATTGTACAAGAAGTAAAATATCGTCTTATGCTGACGACTCTAAGCTTGCAGGGGCAGCCAAGTGTTCATTGTTCTATCCCGGATCCGGTAGCCCCTCTCAGCTGACACCTTGATCACGCTCCAAGTGTGACCTTAGAGTAAGGGTGGACTTCTATCAGCATACTTCTGGCTGTTGCAAATGCAGGGAGACGTTTTGGGACTATGAAAAGAACATTTGTCAAAGGCAACTCATGTGCAATAACAAAGTTGTATATATACCTCTGTGGTACGCCCAGCGCATGAGTTCGGTATGACAAGGGCTTTCCCTCAATTCAAGGAAGATAAACAACTCCTGGAAGGTGTTCAGCGACGTTTCATTTTGTTTCATTTCATGTTTGACGTTTTCTGCTTCGAAGTTCAACATAGAATAGTTTAAGGATATCATGGCAAAAAAAAAGAAACATAAACGAAACGGGAAGAACCGAAATATTTATTTTCATGCGTGGTTTGCAAAATATTATTTCTTATGTGAGGCTCTTGAGGGGAGGCCCCTTCGAAATATACTGGTATTATTGAGCTTTCCCATGATTATCTAGAAGTTTCACAAATTCGCTTCGTTTGGTGGGTTATCCCAACTTCTTTCCCTCATACACTGCCTTTGTTTCTGTGTTGGTTCCGCCTTGGGTTTAACCCTACAAGTACGCCAAAACACATAAAATTTTGTATTCATCTCTTTTCCATTTCCTATTTTTGTTTGCTTAATTTTTCCCCTTCTTAGTTTTTATTTTTCTGAGCTAATTACGAAATTACAATCTATGCAAGCTAACTGTACAAAAAGAGAGGGTATTTAATCGAAGTTAGTGTATTTCTGTCATTATGTTTTCCAGCCTAAAAACGAAACAGAAGGAGGCTCGAAAAGGGCTGTTCAAGCCAGGACCGTATTCAGTATTTTTTGTTCGGGGGGTGTTTTACACTAGGATTTCATTTCGGAGGGGGGGGGGGGGGTACACACAAAAAAACTCAAAAAACGTATACAAAATTTGTTTATATTCCTTTTGTTACGTTTTTACGAGTCAGACAAACATTTTGGGGGGAGTTCAAACCCCTAAACCCCCCTCCCCCGGGGTACGGCCTTGGTTCAAGCATAGAATTTGTATTGTTTTTGATGGCCCTTAATTTTTTTTGGCTTCTTGTTTTTCATTTTCCCTAACTTTGTCCTGATCGTACAGATATGTTGATTTACCATTGTTTGTATCAAAATTTATAATATGTTCTTTTCATTACTGTCGGACTTTTATTTTATTTACGTTATAAGTATTTTTCCCCGGAATAAGTCACAGAAGTCACAAATTCCTCAGGATGGTTTTTTTCATTATTATTTTTTATCAGTTTCAAATATTTATCTCTTTTTATACCTTTTATTTATTATAAAAAAAGGGAGAATTATAACTGAAATTCTCAATTATGGAAGTTAACTGTGCGAGAAATAAAGGGAAATATCCTGAAGACAGTGCATTGCCGTCTAAATATTTCAATCATAAAAAGTTCCTTTTCGGCACAGAATTTCTCTTTAACAGATTTGACCGTATAGTCTGTACTCTACAAAAAAACAATAATCCTAGAAATGGGCTATATCGAAGACTGTAGGATAATGGAATTCGGGTACCCGTTTCACACTAAAAAGATGAATTTTTTAAATAAAAAACGTAGTTATCCCCATCCGTCCCCTTGAAGTCACCAAGAGCATCAAATAACCTTTTATTGGCTTCCTAGACCCATCGTAAGTGTATTTATTACAGAAAAAGGCATTTTCTAACAATTTTATTTAGTCGTTTGAATTTTTTTCGGTTTTAGGGCAGTATCATATTTTTGTCAGGGTTACCAAGTTGAAACTCTAAATAAATAAGAGAAACCGAATATATTTTCTGATTATATGTTGATTTTGTACCCATGTTTTTTGTGTTTGTACCCAAGTTCTGTGTGAATGATCTGTGAGTAAGTGGTTTTATGACATTTGAATGCGTCATGTCTGGGAATTCTTCCTCTTGGTGTCTGAAGCAATACAATGAATTTAATATTTTTACTGTATATAATGAAAACAAAGTAATAAAAGGGGTACTTTTAGATTCAGAAGAAAAAAAGGATTATGTGTTGATATGTGAGCATAAGTTGAAACACAAAAGATATAAATATAACAAAATAGGATAATTGATCTTTCCTAAATGTTGTTCTTGTGGGTTAGTCAATAATTGGTAATTTAAAGTCTTTAATCTTGGACAATCTTAATGATAACTAGATTAATGCCTAACTCAGATTTTTTGCTATTAAATGATGATGTCTGCTAATCCCTCCCTCCGAAAAATTTTTCCTTGGAAAATCCCCAACCCTCTAGGAAATTCCCTACTGAAAATTATCTCCATAGTTAAGAGCACTCAAAGGGAAAGTAAGACAAATTAAAAAAATAAATGAAGAAACGAATTTTTTCTGGAATATTCTACCTTTTTTCCAAAATACAGGTCAAATACATGATGCAGGACATTCTGTAAGACTTATTTTTATATTTTTATTTCTTCTTTTTTTAGTGTTTTTGGGGGGCGGAGAGTTTTTCTTGGGTCTGACTTGGAGTTTGAGTCCATGCTATTCAGATTAATTTTCAAAAAAAGACTCTCCAAACGGGATAACCTCCTGATATTACTTTTAGTGGACGTGGTCTCGATCGCAAGGGATTAACGGGTATTATGTACTATAGACATTGGTGTCCGACAGTGCTTCCACTTTAGTGATTTTCTCCCTTAAATTGAGGCTCTTGAGGTTATCCAGGTTCAAACTTTTTCATTTGGGATTTTTAAAAGTCTTCTTTGCCATATTTTCAAATCATTTTAACTAACTTTTATCTTACTCAGCTATGATAACTCAACTCCCGGGAACTCGGGAAAAGAATTTAAAAAAAATTAATGGCTATGTAAGCTTCATCTTAAAGATTTTAAAAAATTTGCTTCAACTTTTACTATTCTTTGTACTTTAACTTGTTTGAATGATCAAATTTGATATTATATGCCCTTGGAATTTTACTCAAGAATATGGTTTTCATACAATCTGTTCTCCACCTAATTTTATTTGTTCCTCCGGTGCATTTTCTCAAACGCAAATAATTGATAAAGAACTCTAGATAGATCTGTGAAGCGCTATGTTTGAATCTTAGAATGACAAGTTTTTGTTTCCCGCTGAAGGTTTCTTTTTATAATCTACATTTTGGAATGTCATTTTATCCCTGAGATACTGCATTATTGGATTTTCAAGGCAGTCATATAAAGAAGAGAATTTGAGCTTAATAAAAATTTAAAATGTTTATTGCGTTTCTAATATTCAAATAGTTCAGCTAAATGGCTGTTAAATTATTTAGTTGCTAGCATTAATTACCAAACTGTATAATTTAATTACCAAACTCTTTTAATTAAAGTGTAATTAATTACTAAACGCTTGCTAAAAATCGGGTCTTCGGAGCTGTGGTCGGTGCTCCTTGAGAACCAGAATCAAGATAACCGCTGCCTTTTTCAATTTTTTTCGAATTTTCGCTGAGTTAGAGCTTTCTTCCATCTAGATTATTGAAACAAATTTTTTCTTATGTAAAGATGAGTGAAGTTGAAATTCAAAACAACCAAAAATTACTGGTTTACAGTTTATTCAAAATGGTTTTAAATAACTGATATAAACGGATTTGGGATATTTTTAATTTTTGCTCTTTACTTTCAGAAGAAAAACTTTTTTTTAAATTATTTCTTGCGAATTTTCTAGGTTTTAGAAATATAGACACCTGAAGCTTTCTAAAATTTCCTCGTCGTTCAAGTTGAGGAACATGGCGACCTAAAAAAAAAGGATACCCTGGCCAAAGTACTTGAAGAACATTTTTGTAAGATGCTGTATCTTACTTAATGCATCGCTGAGGGTATCTATTGAACATATTTGTTGATTCCTTTAAAAACAAGTTCAAAAGACATAATTCAAGAAAAAAAAATAGGTAAAAAGTTGACAATTGGCGAATTAAGCCTAAAGTTCTTACCTGCTTTGTGCCACGAATTATGCGTTTTGCTTTCTTTTTTTTCTTCTTGTTTTTAATTAAGAATTTCGCTTTCTTTTTAAAGCGGAGAAGTGTGGAAATGTTTAAAAATGTTAAAAACACTTATACTAAATTTTATAGAAAATCCTAGCTAAGTTTGAAAGAGAATTTACCAAAATAAAGTTTACTGTGCAAAAGTGGCGAAAGAATGTTGGCTTCCAATTGGCTTTCTTAAAGCAAACTTGACTACGGTATTTCTATATTAAAAATATATACTAAAGCTATTTGCAATATAATGTAGGCTATATATTTCTTTGCAATATTTCTATACTAAAACACGCTTTTGTGCAGTTTTCATTCTCAAACACATTCCCCAATGCAAAAGGTCCTGCACATGGCGGTCTAAGGTTCAAAAGTACTTTGAAATTTAGTTCACTATCACCCAGGAGAGTGTTCTATTTTTCTTCTCTAACGAGATCAAAACCCATTTGTAATAGTGTAAAAGGATATAGCCTAAATATGCTACCTATGAAGGGCTACAGATAGGTTCTATAGACTACTTGTGACTAGTTCTTATTTATAAAGTAGTTAGAAAGTACGCTTTATTCGAGTTAGTGGCAGTTCTTGCCTTTCTTGCGCCGGGGCAAAATATAGGTTAGCCCCCGCCCTCCTGTCCCCCAATAATATTTTGGCCAAATCTTGCCAAATTTTATTTTATTAGCAAAATTTTGTATTTATTAACAGCATTTTCGTTTATTTAAATCTGATTTTTCTTGCTTTAGCATCTTTACTTACTTGTACTTGTTGCACGTTCATGCCGCATCCAGGCTCATCGTGGCACCCAGCAGACGACGACAAGTTTCTTTCTTGAGATTTCACTCGAGGGTGGGATGCTCCATAATTTGTAGCCAGTAACGATCCCAGCGTCGCCCAAATTTTTGGAAACCCCCAATAGGCTCTAGGTCAGCCTTGACTGTCGCAAGCCATGTTTTCTTCCGTGCTCCTACTTTCTTCTTCCATATTGGTAGTGGAAGGCATTTGAAGCATTTTTTGGTGATATGCTTTTCTGATCTCCGCATGGTGTGGCTAAACCACCTCAGATGCCTCCTTTTACAACATCAGAGACAAGTCAGTGATCCCCACCTCTTCGTTCGAGACTCTATCTGAGAGGCGAATGCCTAGTATATATCGCAGGCATTTGTGATGGAATACGTCCAAGTTTGACGCTTTCGCTGCTTTCAATGACCAAGTTTCACACCCATAGAGAAGAACAGAGAGTACCACGGCTTCGTAGACTCGGAGCTTTGCGCGTGGAGAGATTTCGCCACGCTTCCAAAGCGAGTTATTTAGCTGCAGAAAGACGATCCATACTGAGGATATGCGATTCCGGATCTCCTCTGATGATTCCCCAGTTGCATTCATCATTGAGCCAAGGTATTTAAATGACTGAATGTCCTCGATTTGACTACCATTTAGAGTCACAGGGGTGTCATCCATCCCATCTGTCCGCATCGTTTTCGTCTTCGGTATACTTATTTGGAGGTCAGTCAAAAGTGTTCCGCTTGCTACTTCATTAAACATGGCCTGGGCATCTGTAACAGACTCAGCAAGTATATCCACATCCTCAGCGTAATCAAGATATGTGATAGAGAAGTACGGGCTTACTTCCACACCTTTGTACTTGTCGAAGGCCACGAGAATCCAATCAATGACGAAGTTGAATGAGATCAATGACAGTACGCATCCTTGACGTACACCCTCCTCAATCAGAACCAGATCCTAAAGCTCACTATCAACTCTAACTTGGGCATTGGTTCCATCGTAGTATGCTTTCAGTAGTCTGATGATCTTCTCAGGGGCTCTTTCCTCCTTCATTGCGACCCATATGGTGTCCCAATGGACCGAGTCAAAAGCCGTAATGAAATCAATAAAGATTTGGATTGTCTCCTGCCGGTGTTTGAAGCGATGTTCTAGGACCTGTCTTAAGCTAAAGATCTGATCACAGCAGCCCATGCCTGGTCTAAATCCTGCTTGGTTCGGTCGCGTTTGGGAATTTCAAGTGTCTCGGAACCTATTTAGAAGTATAATTGCGAATATCTTTGCAGCAATCGGGATGAGGTTATGCCTCGGTAGTTTTTATGTATCATTCAGTCTCCTTTTTTGAAGATAGGCACAATTATTAATGTCTTCCACTCATCGGGAGTAAGTTTATTATCCCATATATCCGTAACATGTTCATGGAGCTCATCTGCGGCCGACTCAGGTAGAGTTTTCAGCAGCTCATCAGGGATGCCATCTATTCTAGGACTTTTGGAATAGCATCTGCAAAATTATTGACTTTCTAGTCCCAATTGATTGCTTCTAATTCTTTAATTCGGCCCTCTTACTTTTCACATAAAATTCAATTTAAAATTGCTTAAATTTGATATACTTATTTACAAAAAATTGTGGAAAATGTTCCATTTAATTCGCTTATACTTGCTATGAACTGCGCCCTCTATTTTATTTTTATAAAAGTAAAATTTCAAAAATTACAAAATGATTAGAACTGCAAGATTATTTTATTGAAATTTTACGCCCTAAAATTTCTGTGACCGGGGCAAGTGCTCACTCCCCCCCCCCTAAAACCGCCTCTGGTTTGAATTTGCCTTACTTCAAATATTGAAGTGTATATATTCAGTAATAAAATGAATGAAGAATATAATAGAAAATACAGAAGAGCATAGACTGAATCCACTCGAGATATGTCAGGGAAAGCTCCCTCTAAAAATAATCGTGGCCTAAAAATAGACTTTCGTGTTTCAGACCCTTACCTTGGAAAACTACTGTGGAGTTTTCCAGGAATGTCTGAATGTCTCCAGGAATGTCACCATTTTTCAAGAATGTCTGAAACGCCTTTAACCTTGGTTTACAATACTGTTTTATAATCACCGGGGGAGCCAATTCACAGAAACATAGAGAGACAAGGACTTTATTAGTTTTTTAATCGATATGCAACAAAAAAAATTTTTGAAATGAGGTGGGGATTTTTCGATGAAAAATACTAATATTTTTTTTTCAAATCTAGGGGCAATTGCAGCCTCCTCCCTGGGCCCCCAATAGGCATTCCTGAAAATGACCTGAAAAGCCTCTCTATGTGAAGAATGGTCCAGGCCCATGTTTGGACAGCCTCTTTATCTCTTGCTTTGTCTTGTCTTTACCAAAACCAGCGTAAATGTTTTCTGAGGGCAGGATATAAGATCTTTGTCATCTCATTCTTCGTAAATCCAACAACAAACTGTAAAATTCCGGTTCAACAAGTCCTTAAGGCAAGACTTCCCTTTTAGCTCCTTATCTATGCTTGCATAGTGAAATTAATTTGAAATTCGCGCTATAATAAAGGACTCAAGTGTTTCTCCTTTTCATTTCCTAAGAGGGATTGCCTTAACAGGAAAAACCTATTCAAAGACAAATCTTTTCATATTTGAGCTGTTTGATACTAACTGGTCGGAATTTCATGAATCATTGATTCTCCTTATAATATTTCTTGCCCTTTGAATATCACACCAAACTGTTTGGCAATTTAACTCAGTTCCTCTGTAAACAAAAACTCTAAGAGGATATTGAAGGGGATGTTTAAGGGCGCTGAAGGGGATATTTAAGCGCGTTCGTATAAAGTTATATGATACAGTTATAGGAAATATTAAGACGAAAAGTTATAAGATAAAATAAAATTGATATAAAAAAAAATAAGATAATAAAACAGATAATGTAAATATATATAAATATAATAAAAATATAATAAATAAAATATAAAAGAAAAGAACAAATTATAAAATATATTGATAACTGGTAATTACTTTGCATTTGCTTTCCACCCTATTAATGTTCTATAACATTTCGTCTGTGTTGTCCAAAGGTCGTATCTAAAATTTACACTCTTTTGAGATAATTTCTTGAAATGTATTGTCAATGCCACAGTGGGATTTTATTAATATTTTATAAAATTTTCACATTTTAGACATTTTTTCTTGAAGTTTGTTGCCAATGCTACAATGAGATTTTATTAATATTAAATAAAATTTTAACACTTTTCAGATAATTTCTTAAAACGCGTTGCCAATGCCAATGCCACAATGAGATTTTATTTAATGCCACAATGAAATTTTATTAAGTCAATCAGAAAGCTCTACGCAAAATATTATTGGCTCAGATAGCCTAAGTGCTTGATAACTCTCGGTTCTTGCTAAATCCCGGGCCTTAATCTCAACTGAAAGCGAAGATTTGAGAGCAACACAGATAATGAGGAGATTGTAATTTGGCATAGATTTTACTACTCGCCCATCCTTTGAGAACTGCTTAGAAATGGATTTTGGCATTTATTCCAGAAGTTTGTAAATATTAAATATGATCTTTGGGTCGGATGGTAATTGTTTGGAAGCTGTAATTGCGATATTTTCGAAATTTTTCTGCATTCCCATGGTTTGAGAACTGCTTAGAAAATGGCTTTTGACTTTTATTCCAGAAGTTTGGAAATGTTACATATGATCTTTACGTGTGACAGTCATAGTATGGCGGTTGTACATGCGATTTTTCCGATATAATGTAGATTTGGATTCCTAAATTTAATATAAAATAAAATAGAAAATTTAATAAAAATAGAATGACAACATCAACTAACCGCAAAGGTTTTAATTATTAACTATAACTAGAAGCTATTCTACTCTACAAGTAGAAGCAATACTGAAAACCAATTTAAACAAATTTTCTTGATATACATGAATTCTAACTTTGTTAATATAGTATTTAGTTTAGTGCGCATAAATTAGATAAACACTCATTTTCTTCTTGTTTATGGTCGTCGTAGGCTGGGGCTAGTTCAGGCACAACCCCCGGACACCTCAAACTTCCTTGAATTTCTGAGCACTTCCTAATCAAATAATCTTTTCTTTCTTTTTTCAGTTGTCCTCTCCCTTCCCAGGAAAAAAAATTATAACCTCCCTTTCTTTTATGATATACCCTCTGAAAACACACTATCATCAGCATTCGTAAGCTGTAAAGCTGTAAATGTCAAGTGTGCGCGCTTCCATTTAGATCCAAAGGCGTTCGTTTGTTTTAATGAGTATGGACAGATGCATTGCTGCATAACCCCTGGAACATTAAATAGCCCACACAACCCATAAACAAGAACTGCCAATCTTTGGGCCATGTGCCAATTTTTTCGTAAATATGTTCAGTTTGTTTCAAATGATAAGAAAGTAAAACCATCGAGCAACTTGAGTGAACCAAAATTCCACCTTTTATTCTATGATTTTACTTTTTTTTATTTTGCACTGAATGCAATATATATATA